>VZRZ01004709.1:1024411-1094306 GCA_013398175.1 Climacteris rufus
CGGGGGCCTCGGACCGTAGCTGTCTCAGAGGGGTCCCGGCCCCGCTTGGGCCCCAGGCCCCGGGGACGTGGCCGTAGGTGCCGCCGAGGTGTGGAAGGCGCTCCCGGGGTGGGACTTGGCCGTGCCCGGGCCGTGAGCGGTGCCTTCTCCCGCGGCCGTGGGAGCGCACCCCGCCTTTCGGTTTCCTTCTACCCGTGGGAAGGATCGACGGGAAAGAGCGTTTAATGCTGCGAAAATAAAACTGCTGTTGTGATGCTTGTGTTAAGACAATACAGGGGTATCCGAGCGTGTACTGACCCTCAACAAACTGAAAATACGAGATTAACAACTACAAGTAATTATGCGTGAGGTTTTCAGTGAGGAAAGGGTTTGTTTTTCAGTCCGTTTTTAGACATTGCTGAGAGTCCTTAATTGACTCTTTCTTCTCTGTCTTGATGTTGCTTTGTAAAGCCTTGAACATACTCCTAACGCATAGAGGATGTCGACTGCATAGTCCTCTACTTCCCTTGCTTGCCAAAGTTGTCAATATCAAGCTGTAATCATGTCACTTTCTCCTGGTCAGCTGCAGTATCTTTGATGGTATAGAGGATTCTGGATGTGTTTATTTAGTATGAAATGTTTTAAATTATCTGCCTAAAAATCTCAGTCACCCTGTGGAGCTTAAATATTTCCTAGTATGCTCCATTTTTTGGTACCAGTCTGCTTTTTGTAATCTTATTCCTGTGGCCATCTACGACTGATAGTGCTGTTTGATGTTCCTTTGCAGTCCTTTGCTTTTCTTCTGTTACCTTTCTAATAAAGCCCATTTTCTTTGAGCTCATATTCTGTACAGCTTTATTCTTTTCTATTCTGCTTCACCATGTTCACAGAGTGGTTTGGGCTGAAAGGGACCTTCAAGATCATCTAGTTCCAACCCCCTCCCTGCTATGGGCAGGGACACCTTCCACCAGACCAGGTTGCTCAAATCCCAATCCAGCCTGGCCATGAACACTAACAGGTATGGGGCATCCACAGTTTCTCTGGACAACCAGTTCCAGTGCCTCACCACCCTCACAGGGAAGAATTTCTACTTTAATCTAAACCTACTCTCTTTCAGCTTAAGGCCATTCCCCTGTGTCCTATCACCACATGCTCTTGTGAAAAGTCCCTCTCCAGGATTCTTGTAACCTCCTTTAGGTATTGGAGGGTGCCATAAGGTCTCCCTGGAGCCTTCTCTACACCAGGCTGAACAAACCCAGCTCTCTCAGCCTTTCCTCAGAGGGGAGGTATTCCAGCCCTCTGATACCTGGGCACCCCTCCTCTGGATTTGATCCAACAGGTTCAAGTCCTTCTTCTTATGTCGGCCCCAGAGGAGGACGCAGCACTGCAGGTGGGGTCTCAGCAGAGCAGAGCAGAGGGTCAGAATCCCCTCCCTCACCCTGCTGGCCATGCAGCTCTGGATGCAGCCCAGATGTTGGTTTTCTGGACTGCAAGTGCACATTGCCAGGTCATGTCAAGCTTCTCATCCACCAATATCCCCAAGTCCTCTTCAGGGTTGCTGTAAATCCATTCTCCGCCCAGCCTGTACTTGTGCGGGGATTACCCTGACTTAGCTGCAGGACCTTGCACTTGGCTTGCTGAACTTCATGAGGTTTGCAAGATCCACCTCTCAAGCCTGTTGAGGTCCCTCTGGATGGCTTCTCTTCCCTCCAGCTTATTGAGGAATTTCTTCATGGAAGGGGTTCAACATTGGAATGAGCTGCCCAGAGTAGAGTCACCATTCCTGGAGGTGTTCATCTGGACATGGCACTTAGTACTATGGTCTGGTTGGCAAGGTGGTGGTCAGTCAGAAGTTGGAGTCAATGACCTTGGAGGTCTTTTCCAACCTAAATGATTCTGTGATTTTGTGACCACACACAGCCTGATGTCATTGGCAAATTTGCTGAGAGTACACTCAGTCCCACTGTCCGTGTCACTAACAATTGTTATTTGATTATTTCAGTCGTTACTTGATTATTTGTAACAGAATCCATGTTGTCTTCTGTTGGGGAGGTCTTTTCCAAGGAGCTAGATTCAACAACTAAAAGATACTCAGAAAAAGATTTTTTTTATCATTTCTTGAGGGTATTGCCTTGTGTGTGCACCATCAGTTGTGACCTTTATTCTGGTTCATAACCAGGATTGGTTTCATGACCAAAGTATATCATTGTGCAAGCACAGTAAAAACCTGATCCTTGCCCCAGAGAACATTCAACATATATGTAAATGAAGTGGCAGTATGAATACAAAAAAAGAAACTCAGACACTTGCTGAATGTTGTCATGATTGTCACAGCACATTACTAGTCTGATTACTGTCTTTCTTAGCAGACAGCTTATGCCAAGTTTTACTTCAGATGATAAACTCAGCAACGCAACTGTTTCAGCTCCAGTAGTACCAAGATACCTAACCATACAGCTTTACACAAAATTGCTGTATTTCTTCTGGCTGAAGATGTCACCAGCAGTGAGGGACCAAAGAATCCAGGAGCAGCCTGTAATCAACTTTCAGGGCTGCTTCATGTTGTTTAGAAAAGAAAAAAAAGAAGAACGTGTGAAGCAAGTGGAAGACTGGATTCCAGGGAGACTCAGTGCTAGCTTGGATCCTTGCACATTCATGTTTCACTGCTAGTAATGTCATTTGAAAGGGAAGTAGGAGGAATCAGGGACAGGCTGCAAAAGAGGACATCAGAAACATTGCCTGGCCATGGAGAGACTGTGTTAGGAAAACCAAAGTTCAACTGAAGTTGAGCTGTGCGGCTGTATCTAGAGAAATGAGGAGTGCTTCTGTTGCAACATTAGTAGCAAAAATGTAAATAAGAAAAATCATTTGATCTCTGCTAAATGTAGCTGGTCATTTAGTGGTGATAGACATGGATAGGGCTGAGGTACCCAACGCTGCCTCAGTCTTTGCCTCAGTCTTCACCAACAAATTCTTCCAGGCCTTTATGTCTCTTTGCAGTCAATCAGAGAGTGAATCCTATTGGAAAACACTTCTTATCACATGAAGGAAAAGGCTGGTATGGATTTATGTATGGTAAATCATGCCTGACCAGCCTAATCCCCTTCAGTGATAAAATGAGTGGATTTGTAGGCAACAGGACAGTAGAGTATGTAAATTACCTTTACTTCAGCAAGGCTTTTGACACTGTGGTGTTGTATCCCAGTTAGGATGGACTCGATAGTTGATAGTTATGGACTAGATGGATGAACAGCTAGATACATTAAAAAAACAGGTGGATGGTCAAGCTCAGAGGGTTGTGATTAATCAGACATAACGTACCTAGAGGCTGGTAACAACTGGAGCACTGCATGAGTGTATTCTGTGACCTCTCCTGTTTAAAATGTCTGTCAGTCACGTGGAGGACGTGTCAGAGTGTACACTTATTAAGTGTCCGGGTGACAGCAAACTAGGGGAATCTTTTCTACCTGAGGGCAGAGCTGCCATTTAGAGACACGTAGATGGGCAAGAGGAATGGGCCAGCAAAGATCATATGAAATTTAACAATCACAAATGTAAATTCCTGCACCTGTAAAGGAAGAACCCCTTGCATGTACAGTCAGTAGTGTGGGGGATTGCCAGCCTGGAGAGCAGCTCTGTCGAAAAGGCCTGGGAGGGGTTCCAGTGGACCCTCAGCTGGAGGGAGTCAGCAGGGACTACCAGGGTGGTCAGGGGCTGTGCTGAGGCTGTAGCACTAGGCCTTGTTATGCCTGGAGTTTTCTCCAGGTGGCTTTAGGGGGGACTTAACAGCAGCTCCCCAATACCTATGGGCAGCACTGAGAAGATGGAGCCAGGCCCCTTTGTAGTGGTGTATGGCAGTAGGGTGAGGGAGAAGACATGAATTGAATAAACAGGATGTTCAACCTGGATATAAGGAAAAACTTTTTCTCCGCAAGGCCAGTCAGCGTCACAGGTTGCACAGAGTGGTTGTAGCATCTCCATCCCTGGAGACTTGACTGGATAAAGCCCTGAACAGCCTGGCCTAGCCTCAGAGATGACCTTCCTTGGGCAGAAGGTTGGACTGGAGGTCTTCCAAGATCCTCTCCAGCCTGAGCCGTCCTATGATACTGTAGATCCCATGGAACTGCACTGAGTATGTTCACAATCTTCAGCCAGAGTCAGAAGTTAATTGTTTCTACTGCTCTCCATTTATGAGCTAAGTGGTATACGTTGCTCTGATTTCTGAAAGTTTTTCCACTTTGCAAAACTCTGTGATGGTTTTGTTATGAGTTTTAACAGAATAGCCACTAATTTATAATGATGCAAATAGTCTTTTGCTGCTAGTCAAAGATGGGAGAGCAGCACATACTGTGTTGTTTAATCAGTTAAATGAGGAAGGACTCATTACTTAATAAGAGTATAAATTAGAGGTGGGTGAATGAATCTGCTTTGGTTTCTATGCTGAATGGAAGGTTACATGAAAGTTCATTCGTGTTTCAAAGAGTTTTCCTGCTGCAAACTACAGGTATTTTTGTAACCCTTAAAACAGCAATTTCTTCGTATGAGTTCTCAAAATCTATCAAACTGGGCATCAGTTTTAGTCAGGCATAAAGGTATTCTTTGTTTATATATAGTGTTGCTGCTGTGGGGTAGAAAAAGCAGATTGGGGGCTATAGGAAACTGGTTTCTACTGTACAGAATGCACCTTCAGGAATTACTTTTAAGGCAAATCATGTCAGAATATAGCTTGTATAACTAAGGAGACTTAATGTTTTAGAACTTGTTTCTTTTCCTTTTGCAGTGTCTTCTGAAACCCATGAATTGTAGCTGACACGAATCAGTCAAAGCTGCATAAAAATAATGAAAATGTGACTTGTTGCATTTATATTTTATGATGGCTTTCCTCTCAAATGAAGTGTATCATAGAATCCTACTAAAGTGTTTAATACTGTTGTTGAAGTGTAAAGACAGTAAAGCATTATTTGGCTTTATTTTCCAGTGGCTTTGAAACGTATGCTGAACTTCAATGTTCCTCCTGTTAAAAACAGCACAGGAGAACCAGTATGGAAGGTAAGAACTTTTGGAACTGTAATAGGAGAATTTTATAGTGTTCAGGAAAGTCCAGATTTGCAGATTTTAACTAAATTAAGTTCATCTTCCCTGTGTTACTAACTCATACAAAATATTTTTTCCTGTATAATGAATATACAGAATTGATTATCAGAACTGCTAAGAAAAATACATGAGTGAGAAAGAAGCCCATAAAAAGGGCCTATTGATAGCCTTGAACAAGTTGAGCTCAAGCTAGCTTTATTACCTTTAAAATGTAACTTGTGGTTCATGAGAAGTTTTTGCTACTTTTACTACTGTCTTTTTTCACTAATTCCTTTTTTCTCCTCTCTGATTTTCCTTTTGTTTTCTCCCAAATGCAGTGAGAAAAACTGCACATACAATAACAAATTTCTGACAGCAAACTCTTGTTTGACAAGACACTTTTCAGGAGATGGAAGTGATGATTCTTTTTCCCTCTTTATCACTGAGTTTATTTTTGTTCTTTTTTATATTTTATTTGTAAGCACAAATGGAAGAACATGACAAATTAATGATTTATTATAAATTGGTGATATTTAAGCACTTTTCAGGTTAGGGTAGTAGTGGCCTAAACCAGAATTCCTGTATCCACTGTATCCTGTATTCTACAGTATCCGCTTTTTACAGCACTTTATAAGATGATGTGTATCTGTTTCAGGTTCTCATTTATGACAGATTTGGCCAAGATATAATCTCACCTTTGTTGTCAGTGAAAGAGCTGAGAGATATGGGGATCACTTTGCATCTGTAAGTACTTTTAAAAAATTGGCAATTTTTTTCTAAAAATAACTTTTTTTAATATCCCCCAAAATAAAGAACCAAACCGTGAGAAATCATTGAATAAATAACTCCTAAGATCAGATGGCATTATTCAGAATCAGGGAGTTGAGAGAGAGTTCCAAACACTGTTCAGTAGGATTTCTTGCTCGTATAGGAGATCCATATTCAAAAATAAAAATTATCCAATAGGTGTTCTTTTAGAATTTGTCTCTACAAATCCTTCTGTAATCATATATGTTAAAATTATTTTGGCACAAACTGTCTCATGGGACTGTGTACGTTGTCTGCTTATCTTTTTACGTATAGAATTTAATTGTCTGCTGTGAGACATACGAAAACTTTAGGTATTATTTTAAGAGATTTCTAATTATTTTTCCCCAGATTACATTTACCTACTCCATTGTCATTTCCTTAACTGTGGTAATACTCATGAGGAAATTTTGTACATCCATTTATTTTTTTGCAAGTTTATTAAGTTTTGCTTAGTGAACGCTAGAAATGGAAACACAGTTTAACCTGCTGACACATCAGCAGAAACATGAGAAAAACATCTAAGCACCTTGCCTTCAAGCAGGAAAGGCAAGTTCAATAGAATGAAATATACATTGTTTTTTTACCATGTCAACAGTTCACATATGGACTTCGTGGATGCAGTATTTTAACTTCCTCGGAGTGGATTATCTATTTTTGAAGATTTATAAAGCCTTTTGTGAAGCTTTGAATGAACTGTGAAGACATCTGTTAGTATATTCAGCTAAAAAACATTAAAATGTGATTTTTTTTCTTGCTAAAATTTTAGCTAAATATAGGGAGAAATTGTAGGATAGTTCATTTTTCTGTACAAATGAATAATTTCTTTAACTACTATAATTTTACACATATCAGAGAAGCAACACATTAGAGATGTATTTTTTCTTCCTGTGAGGCTTTTACATTCGGATCGGGATGCTATTCCGGACGTTCCAGCTGTTTACTTTGTAATGCCAACAGAAGAAAATATTGACAGAATGTGCCAGGTAACTTGCATCCTTAATGTTTCAAAAGTCTGGACATAATAGAGTGTGTGAGGTAATCCTGCACTCACCAGAGTGTGACTGTTCCGTGGATAGTTCTTGTGCATGTCCAAACACCTTTGCTGACATTTTTTATACATTAGCACATATTTGTCATAAAATTATAACCCAAAATTTTACTATACAAAACTTCAATTTCCCAGCAAGTAGAAGGGTAAATATGTGTTGTGTGTTTCAGAGAGTTGTGGCAGTGGGTACAAATATTCCATTTTAACATAAAAAAAAGCTCTTTTAATGAGGGTGGCCAAACACTGGAACAGATTGCCTGCAGGCTTTGTGGAGTCTCCATCCTTGGAGAAGTTCAAAGCCTGACTGGACACAATCCTGAGCCACCTGCACTATTTGACACTGCTTTGAGTGGGAAGACTGGATTAGGCTAACCTCAATTTTTCACATTCCTGGGGAGGAGATGGAAGGTTGACATCTTTGCCAAAGGAAGGAAAAGAGTGAAGGGTATTTTTGGTCAGCAGTAAGATGTGGAATAGTAATTGCTATCTTTTAGCTTAAATGTCATTTCCTGGTTTTTGCAATTCTCTGTTAGGTTGTTTGTGTCTTGATACATAATCAAAACATTGTACAGAGCTGTATGAACAGACAGCTAAGTACTTCTGAAAATTTAGTTTGACTGTGGATAGTTGTAATGTCACATAGGAGAAGTATGATTATTTTTTAATTAGTCAAGAATATATTAGTACTTATTCAGGAAAAGGGTTGTGATTTTCCTTTCTTTTAGGATCTTCGAAACCAGCTTTATGAATCTTATTATTTAAACTTTATTTCTGCCATTTCAAGAAGTAGACTGGAAGACATTGCAAATGCTGCTATAGGTGCTAATGCAGTAACTCAAGTGGCTAAGGTAAGAAAATGCCCCAGTCCCTAATGTTAACACCACTACAGGTGTTACTGCATTCTTATTGTCAGGCAAATGGGAAAAAAACAGAATCTACAGTCATCCCAGTATTGCAGCTCAGTACCATACTTCAGCTTACTCAAAAGTCCAAGTGCTGCAAGACTTTTCTGCTAAATTATAAGAGGGGAAGTACAGTGGTTTCAGAGTATTCCTGATCTCATTGGCTGAATGAGTGTTTTCAGTGCAGAGATATATTGGGGTGGGGTTTTAGCTCCTAGATACACAAAAAGAGCAGTATGTGTGCAGTTGTCATTTGAAATAATATTTCATATGTACACACTCTTATTGAGTACACTCCTATGCCTTTATGATTTAAAGGCATGTGTTCGGTATTTACTCTTTTATTTTTGTTGAATGGCTGTACCAAAACCTGGAAATTATTGAGAAATTTTTTTCATATATACTTAAATACATTCACTATTTCTCGCTACAGTTAGTACTACTGGTATGAGAGAAAGAACCTGTTGTGAAATGAACACTACCAGTATTGTTTAATCCTTATTTCCTCAGCAGGAGGAAATTGGTGTAGCACTGTAAACTAACTTTCTTAAATCTGTTTTTTGGTTGTGAAGTTCCATTAATAGTTTATGCTACAGAGAAGTTTAATTTTTTTCCTGAATATATAAGGATATTACAGAAAAGTTAGAATTCATGAGCTGTAATGTATTATTGTTCAGATATTGCCCTCTTTCCTCTCTCCTACCTGAGAGCTCAGTGCTGGTTATGTTGTATACCTTCATATTCATAAAAAGTGAACCTATAATATTAAAATGTCCTCCGTTTGTGTTTTTTGAGTGATGCTTGGCTGCTAAAACTTTGTCCACAGAAACAGTTGAAGTTGGACTGTTCCAGCACTTTTCGGTCCTCTAATATTTTGTGTTAATCACTCAGTCCTTACACAGGCTTTTTAATTCATAAATTATTTCTTGCATTTATTTCTTTTAATAAGTATTTCTGTAAAATGTTCAAAATTAAGTAGCAGTAAATCACGTATAGGTTTTTTAATGCTTCACTCTGGCCTATTCTGACCTTTATTCCTTGTTTTCTAGGTGTTTGATCAGTATCTCAATTTCATTACTTTAGAAGATGATATGTTTGTGTTGTGTAACCAAAACAAAGAACTTGTTTCATATCGTGGTAAGTAAAATTTGTATAAAAATTATATCAGAATGTCTGAAGTTTACTTTTGAAGTTGTAGCTAATAACCAGCAATTACTTTATCTTGCTTTGATCTGCTTAGAATTTGGGATAATCTGTTAGATGTGTAAAGTCATGAAGGAAACAGTTCTTAGGTATTCATTTCAGCATCTTTATGACACGGTGACTGTGATACTGAAAAATATACAGGTATTTTTAAATAACAAAACTGCAGTATAGGCATGTATGAATAATCACACTTTTTATGTAAGAAATAATATTGGAAAAATTACATATTGTTTTCACATGTAGATAGTCATTGTGGGTGGGAAAGGGCGTGCTAGACAATAAGAAACTCTGATTGTTTCTGCAGTCATGTGAGCCAAGCATATCAGCTTCTTTGTAACATCTCAGAGTTGCAAGTGAAGTCAGTCTCATGGAACTCTTTTGTTATTTTCTTGAGACTTCTTTTGGCCTTGGTTGGGAAACTAGCAGGAAAAACAAATGGTTGCTGTAGGTCAGTTACCTTGGTGCTATGGCAGCTCAAGTCAACAGACATACTAGTTGTCTGAATTGTCCACATGATTTTTGTCCCTCCATTGTTCTGATTTTTGTACTCTGACCCATTCAATGTGCTAAATGTACAGAGAACTACCATTCCAACACTCCTGCCTCTCTTACTCAAATGGCTAGCAATTACAGGGTATGCTGTCTTGCTGCTTCTGCTGCAATTTTGCTCTTTCTCTCCTCTTTTTACATCAGAACCAGTAATTTCAGAGCTGCAGTGTGTGTTTAATTGACTCATTCCTTAGAAAATACCAGCTCATTTGTGTGATCTACAAATGCAATGCAAGGGAAGAAGCAGAAGGCAAGATAGTCCAATTTTTGCAGCAGCTCATCATTACTTTAGTGCAGTCACAGTGTCACACAGCTAATTCCTGGTTTATTTGGATGCATAGAATACTCCCTAGTGACCAGGTAGAGACAAGAAGTCTCTGAAAGTCTAATATTTAGCAGTGAGATTCTTCTCCTCCTCTCTTGCCCAATATCCAAAGTTAGAACCTTTCTTTAAAACTGGATCCATAATACTGAGTTGTGTCACACTGGGAAATGATTCCATTGGCAGAATGAAGGGCATTTTTGTTTGAAATGCAGATTTTATTTTTTTCACTAAAACCTGATGTTAGAAGTTTTAATAATTGTTTTGTGATGTGTTCCTGTGTGTGTAAAGATGATAAGAATCCTTATGCTAACAAGGAATTTGAATTTAAATGACTGAAAATGTTTTGCACCCATCAGTATCTATCTGGCTTGTTTTCTTCTCTTGGGCTGCTGAAATTTGCCACCATGTTTAAACCAAGGTAGGAGTGAGCTGTTTCCAAAAGCTCATCAAACAGAAATCTGATCTCTCATAGAGAGTGATGAGTTTTCCAGTGTAGCTCAGTAGATATCTGTCTCATTGTGTGAGTTCTGTATTTGACACAGACAGGCAGTAGGAGTGCAGGGGTGAGAAAGACGTGGTCTTTTTTGCCTGTGAAGAGTAACCCTAGCAGGAAATTGCCAGTTTGGATATAGTTTCATAACCTACACAAGTCAGTGTAAATCTGGGGTAATGAAAGACGGCTGCTGTGCTTGCAGCAGCACTGCCACGTGTGGCCACAGGTGTAGCTGAATGGGTGAACTAAGAACAAATATAACAAAACAGGGTCATTATCAGTTTCCTGATTTCCTGGCTGTTTGACTGCTGTTACAGAGGGGTATTGTCAGGACAAATAATCAGGATAAAATCCTTCAATTATGTGAAAGACTTTCATAGACAGAAAGGACAAAATACATTCTTTCTCTTTAGTAATGGATGGAAAGTGATGAGCTTAATTTGCAACTAGAAAGTTTCTGATCAGATATTAGGAGCACTTTCTAACTTTAAAAATAGTGAGGAGTTAGAATAGATTACCTATAAACATTATGGCATTTTCATGACTGGGAAGCTCTCTGAATCGGTTTAGATACAGAAATTAACACGGATTTAACTAATCTTTGGAAAGGTGGCCTAACTAGATAATCCCTCAGGCTCCCTCTGGTTCTGTTTTTCTAAGACTATGTAGAAGGAAGAGTAAATGAGTAATAACTGGTATAAAGTTGATATTTGAGGCATCCTGTTTCATGCTAACTGAATGTTTCTTTACCATTCTTTACAATTTGGTTGAATTTTGTAACACAACAAGAAAATGTAGGAGACCTGAGCTTACTTTCTGTAATAGATGCCTTCCCCCATAAGCTTGTTACAGTGGAGAGAGAGAAACATATAGAAAACATGGTAGAACGTTACTGAAAGATTCTTAATGGAGTTTCACAAAGGTTGACCTAAGGAGAAGTAATAGTGAATATCTGTGTTGGTTGCTATGGTACAAGAAAAGGAATGTGCTCATAAAATGTGCATGTTACATAAAATTAGAAGGCACTGACAGCATGCAGCATACTGGAACATCATAAATGAGTACTTTAAACATAATAATACGAAGGGAATTACATTTTAAAATTGGAAAAGGCAAGAGAATAAAAATAAGGTTATTTCCCCCTGTAAAATGGGAGACCATTAGTTGGAGATAACCACAGAAGGATAGCCCCAGTGAATTTCAAAGCTTTGTCGTTACAGAAAAGTACAGATACTGGAAACAGTCTGCCTTTCTTGGTGCTGATACTTCAGAAACTTGAAACTTCTATTGCTGCTGTCATCCTAACAGCCTAGTCAAAACTTTGGCTTGCTAAGAATAGTTGCTGAAATATAATACATCTCTCTAAAGTTCTTAGAGGAGAAAAGCTGGGGGAAAAAAATTACCATTAAACTTAGAGAATGGTTATGGCTGGCCATGCATAAATTTAGGGTGGAAGGCTTATTAGTGTTTAGAGCTTTGAAATTAATTTTTGAAGAAAGACGAAAAGACAGATAATTATGCGAGAAATTTAAAAGGTAAAGTAAAACAAACATGGATAGTATTTATGGCATAAATCTTGAGATAGTGCTTGACTTGAGATCTGTGATAAGATTTGATTTGATGTGTCCTGTTGGCTATTATATTCTTGTCAGTGTTAGTTATTTAAGAGAAATGTTACTACATGTCTCCTGTTCTGACCTAAATATATGAGGGAAATCTCTCTTATCTCTCAAGTGAAATGTTTTATTTCATGAAATGTTTGGGAATTATCCCTAATCTCGAGTCTGACAGTAAATTTATTAGAAAAATGAAAGGATTCTCCATTGCAAGAGGTGAGATTTAGAATTTTTAAATATAGATAACTACATACTTTAAATTACATGAGCAATTTCTGAGGATTCTTTTCCTGAAAAATGTTTTCTAAGTGGATGGCCATTTCTCTTCCGTAACATGTAGTTTCCTGTGAGGTTTTTAATAATGCAATACTAACACAACCCAAAAGATCCATATGCAGTCAGAGAGAGTTGGAAACAGTTGTGTAGTGTTTAGCCTTATACAGTAAGCAATAATTAAGTTCTCGCAATTTTTTTCTCAAAAAAAGAAAAGAGGGGGGCAAAAACTAGTAGATGTGCTAAGAGGGGCATTTCAGGATGTAATCTCTTCTGCAGCAAAAGCTGTTGGCTACTAACAGACATTAGGTAAGAAGAGGATTGTTTTTCAGTATTATAGTGACATAAGCATATTTAACCCTATTCTTAACTTTTTTCCACACTGTTTTAGCCATTAACCGACCAGATATAACAGACACAGAAATGGAAACTATAATGGACACTATTGTTGATAGTCTCTTCTGTTTTTTTGTTACACTTGGTAAGTTTGCAAATTCTAGCATATTTTCTGCATTCAGTGAGATAACTAGAAGTGATTTCATATAGAAAATGAAAGGCAGAATTAGATCTGTGACCAAAATCTCAATAATTCACAGGGTGGGATAATGATCTTGCTCAAATTATTGCTTTACATCACTGCAAAGTACAGTAAAGGCTGTCCTTCATGGGAGTTGAGTCTTAGCCTTCAGTATCAATGAGAGAAGAATACTGAAATGCAAAGGTTTGGATTCACTGTTTTTACAAAATCCTGGTTTGCAATGAACATAGCAGTGCTTTGAGTTTGTATTTGTAGCTCTCAAAAAAACAAAAAAACCCACCACAGAAAAAGAAGAAAAAAACTCCTCACACAAACCCTGCAAAGATCTAGCTGAAATAACTCAAGGAATAGGAATATATATTAAATTTAGCTATTTGATTGTGAATTTCCTTGATAGTTACATGCATGTTTCATAGTGATGTCATTTAACCTAAGTTCTAATTGAAATTAGCCTGAGACAGCTTTCCTACAGGGGAAGCTGGGGATTGCTCTGGGGAGTCTGTCCAAAATAGATTCCCTTGCACCTATTCAGTTCTTTCAAGTGTTAGTGTGAATGTCAGATGTCTTTTTGAATGTCAATTGAATATCTTTTTCTCAGTCACATGAACTCTATGCTTTGGGAATTTTCATATTTGTATAAATAAGTGAGAAACAGTAACTAAATATTTTTATTCCCGAAAGCCAATGGAAAATGTGCTTTTGAAAATAGCATTGCCCTGCAATAAGTTGTAATGGATATATTGAGGTGGTGGTGGTGTAATGCTTATTATTGTGCTTAAAGGGACTTCTAACCTTTTGAAAATAACTTTTAATGCTTCTGTATGAGATAGTTTGTCCCTTCCACATTACATTAGCTGTCTTTCTAGTATACACTGTATTTCTCATTAATTGTTGTATGAGGTATTCACTTACTTTTGTAAACTTTATTTAGTATTTCTATATAGTATTTTTTGTTTCATAGATAAAGACTGCAAGAGAAAAATTTAATGTAAGCTTGTACTTAATCTGAGAATGTTAGTAAAAATTGTTTATGGAAAGTAAAGTAATTTATAATCTGAAAATTATAATGCAATTATAATTATAATATATCTTTTATTAGGTGCTATTCCTATAATCAGATGCTCAAGAGGAACTGCAGCTGAAATGGTGGCAGTGGTAAGAGCTGTTTTCCTAAACACCTATCATTGTTCTAAAACTTTCCAAACGTCACATTTACTTTTCTCAGTACTAGGCAGAGATCTGGTGTCATTCTATCCTTTCCCTTATGAAGGAAATAAAACGGGGAAGGAGATACATCCATTTTCCTTTCTGATTTCAGTTCCATGGAACTCTTCTGTAGAAATTGTAATGTTAGGAAATCACATGATGAGAAACTCAAACAGAATTATTCCTAAGCTGGAGTTAATCAAGATTTTCTGACAGGCATTATAATTAAGCTACATCTACACAGTTTTAAAAGTGACTGTCTGGCCTGTGTTTCTCTGTGTGTCCAGTAAGAAATTTTTATCAATCTTACTGGGAAACCCTGTAAGTACAAAACATTTTTACTATATCAAATTAAACTGAAATTGAACTTGATCATCAAAAGGGATGAAATGACCAAACTAAATCACAGTTACCAAACTCTATAGCACTGTCTTCATTAGGAGTCACTGTGGTTCATTTCTTTCATCTTCTTCGTAGCTTCCTTGTCAGTGAAACCATAATGCTGATTAAACCTAAGCATGCAGTGTGCATTTACTCATATTGAGAATAATCTCGTTTTTGTGGAACACTTGTGTGGCAGTGTCTGACAGCCCAATTTGCTGCTTTTGCTGTGGTTCCTTCTTGATGCCTTCTACTGATATTTTTAATTTGCATGTTTAGGGAAAGGGTGCTAATTGTCTGGGAGGAGATTAGTAGACATAAAGGAAACATCTTCAGTGTAGTCCTGAACATACATAAAATGCTGGAGGGAGAAAATAGAAGTAAGATTTTTTACTTTCCCATGTGCAGTGGACCTAGTCTTCCTGCAGCTAAGACATTTATAAACTACAAAAATAGCACAGTAAATTTTTTAATGTTGATTGTGTAAAGAGTTTGGGAAACCATTGGCTTGTTAAAAGTGGTTTTGTTTTTCCCCTCCTCAGAAACTGGATAAGAAACTCAGAGAGAATCTAAGAGATGCCAGAAACAGTCTTTTTACAGGTGACACACTTGGAGCTGGCCAGTTCAGGTATTGTGTTAGTAATAACTATGTATTTTTAATTTCCGTATTTCAGTTGTCTGGGTAAGTCACCACTGTACTAAAAACTGTATTTACAAGAATTGGTTCATATTAAATTGGTTCTATATTAAAAGAATTTATATAATCTTAAGTCTACAGTCTCTCACCCTCTAAACCCAGCAAGAACCAAACTTCTGAAATACAGGACTGTGAAATACATTTGGATGTCTGAACATACCTGTTAGCAACTCGTAATCCTTTAGAAGAAAGAAAGACCCATTTTCTCTCTTGTCAACACTGTTACCAGTTCTAGTTATGTCAAAAACAAGTGTTTCTCAGCTGATCCCTATCTCTACTAGAAGAAGTAGGACTACCACTTGGATAATTAAGGTCTGTTAAGTCATGACCATTTGAATCCTTTGTGGATGCTTGCATGCATCTGATAATGTGTTCTCAGTAGCATCCCTGTATACTATTGTCCCCAGATAGCTGAATACTCCACAGGCAGCCTTAGGAAAGTGTATCATAGGAAACCGTACAGGAAAAGGAGGAGATGTACTGGCAAGACTAGCTGAAGGAAACTGTTACAAGCTCCTAACTGCATATAAAATCGTCATACTTTTATCTCAAATTAAGATCAGAACTTGGATAAAAGGCACAAAATTATAAAGTCAGCAAAAGCAATGAGATTGAAAGGAGAAAGAATAGTTGTGAAATACCTGTTTCTTCATTTTCCTGGGAACTGAATTGTAACCACTGGTTTTCATTTAGAGGCATGGCTTGTTTTCCTGGTAGTGTAGCATCGTTACCCTCAAAATTAAAATGCAAAGAAAAGGAAACATGGGAAACTTTAACCACTTGAATGCCTTCAAATCTTTAGTCTGGTTTTCAGAATCAGTTGACTAAGGCTCTTGAGATGGTATGTGTAAGTGAATATACTTACAGCAAGGAAATTCAGAGTAGGGAATTTAAATGCTTTTACTTTAAATGCTTCAAATGCACTTTAACTGGCATGTTTGTAGGGATAACGTGTTTAAGGGAAATATTTGTAATAATGTTCTGTCACAGTATTCCTATCTTCACTATAAATTTTTCATGTAGCCATAACCCAAGACCTTTAGGCATTCTTTTACCACAAAATTGTGCAGTGATAGAATTACCACGGTGCATCTCAGAAGTTCATAATTGTTTTTTAATGGATTTGTATACAATCAAAGAGAAAAATAAAATTTAAAACCCTTGGAAGTGAGATTTTATATTTTAAGATCGTAATGGGGGTTAAGGTCAAATATTACCCACTGAAACAGTTGTTTGAGTTCAAACAGTTGTTTAGAACTCAAATGCATATCCACACAAAGATTTATTAGTTAATACCTAAAAAGCTAGTTGCTGTTCAGTGTTTTGACTTCTGCTCAATATTTATACATTGGTAATTCCACTTAGTACAAAATAATCTTTTTATCATTACTAAGATTTGATTCATGGAATTTATGGTGGTAATCAGCCCCAGTTACTTTGGGGAAGGCTGGAGGAGCTCAGCAGCAGGCAGTTTTGCTTTTATCTTGTAATATGATATTGAAAGTGGCTGATATCACTCAGCATGTTACTGGGATGTTTTAAGCATGTTTAAAGAAGTACTAACACAGTGTCATCTTTTCAGCTTCCAAAGGCCCCTATTAGTCCTTGTTGACAGAAACATAGATTTAGCAACTCCTCTACATCATACTTGGACATACCAAGCTTTAGTGCATGATGTTCTGGTAAGGATAAATCTGATTTTGTTACCAAAACTATTTTTCACTCAGTCTGTTGTTGAACTTATTATCAGATTCTCTATTAATCCAAAGCCTGTTTTGTCTGTTTTATTTGGAAGTTGTTTTAGTAAAAAACAACTTGCAAGATTTTTCTCTAGAAGGTTTATTTAGCAATAATTTCTAAAATATATTAGAAGTTGAAATCTTGATATCATTGAAAGGTAGATAATTCAGCAATCCCAGCTTTCTCTGCAGTAGCTCATGATCTTTGTGTTGTGTAATTTCCAAACTCCATTAAGTGCTATTCAGTTTTGAAAAACAAATGCTTTTAATGTGTTCTTAGACTTATTTTGGTTTTAATTTGCACTTCTAGAAACGCCTTTCCCTTTTTTCTCCACAAGGTGGTGTAGGTGTTCAGTGAAGAGTGGTATACAATCCCATTGAAAGGAATCTAAAACAGAGTTTTAAAATATTTTTTTTTTAATTTAGATAGCCTTAAACTGCCTTTATTTCCTCAAGTCTATTTTATAAAACAGGTAATAGAAATGTACTTGAACGATAGCTAATGCTGTTTACCTCAGATTTGTGCGTTTTGTGTATAGGTGTGAAGTAAATAATAATTTTAAAAAATTAAGAGCAAATAGTGTCTGGAGGCTTTTTTTGTACTGAGAGTTATTTGTGAAAATCATTTCAGTATCTATCTTTGAGAATTATTTTGGATTTATTATTGGGACTGTTAGAGGCATACATGAAATATGCCCATGTACATATGTGTTGGTATACAAAGTTGATGGTGAACTTTATAGTCATACGTAGAGTGTTGTCCAGAAAATTGCATTACTATGATGAAAGTATTTCAGCACTAGTGGGATGTTTTTGGACATGTAAATTCTAATTTATGTAATTAATTCCTTATGACAAGTCCCTTCCTCTTAAACTTAAGGATGGTTTATACAAAAAAAAAATTTGGCCTAGTTTCTAGGAAAGGCATATCTGAAAAAACCCCACTTTGCACCAAGTTTTCTCCAGTAGGTGTTGAACTGGCTAGAGACTTGCAGATAAAAGTACTGAGTTTCTACAGGTTTCATTTTAAAGTAGTGTTGGGCAGGCTCAGGCATGAGTTGGGATAGGACTTCAGTGCATCAAGATGCAGAGTGATCAAAGATGTACTGGAAGCTGAGGACAAGTACTAGGGCTCCAAATATGGTGGGATATTAGAGTAACACTAGACCTCTTATCTCAGGATCATGGGGTATGTATCTGTACTGCAGCAGGCTTCAGTAGTTTCTCAGGTACAACTTGTTGAATGTTGCATCTGGAAAGTGCACAGGATTATGAATTTGTGTAGTGAAATTGTAACCAAGGGGTCTGTGATTCCATGACAAGGGCAAAAGTTTAGTTTCAAAGCCAGTGAAGTTATTCACCTTAAAGGCAAGCCTGCCAAACTCTTCACTACTGAGCATAATATTTCATGACATAACAGCAGTAGTCTTTTAAGAGGCCATAAGTTGTAACCATGGAAGTGTTACCGTGATGATGACTATGAAAACTATACTTTCAAAAAATAGCTTTTTGTTAAAGATCTCAGTTACAACAGTCCGGGAATTCTGTGCAGTGTTGAACTATATGCTAACCCAGGCACGAAGTTGAGTGCTGCATCCGTTGAGATTATAACCGTGGTTCTACACATAAACAGGCTTACATGAAGAGATTCCTATTTCTAAATAAAAAACCTTTCAGCAGTGGATACAGAAAAATGGGAGGCATGGATAGAAAACCTAATAAGGACAAAACGGGGAGTTGAAAGGAGGAACAGTAATCAATAAGAATTATTTTAGGAAAACTTATAAATGTCAAAACTAACTTGAAAACTCAGGTCACTGGTGAATTAAACAGAGCCAAAACATAGATCTCCATTAAAAAATACAGCTAAATCTGCAATCAAATTCATTTTTTCCCTTCAAGTTTTTTTCAAATATGTGTACTTGAAAAATACAATTTTTTTTGCTGAAACATTAAATACCTCTTGTAAGATGAAGTTTGTGCTCATTGACTTCATATTTTTCCTTGGAGTAGCTCATTGGTTTTGTTTCTATTCTGGCATGGATCATTTGTAGTATTTCACTTTAAGTCCCTGCCAAGGGATAACTAGAAACATTTTAAATTTGATTTGACAGTTTCACTCACAGTGATCCATTTCTGTATACTTCAATAAAAAATATTTATTCTAAAAGGTTCATAACAGAGTCTGTGTCATTGAAGATTGGACTCTCATTATTGCTGAGCAAAGAGCACCTTTGAATTTTTAAATGTTCTTGAAAAGGGCTAGGATAAAGTCAGCAAGTGGGAAACCAGAGAAAATAGCTAAGGTGCAGAAAATACAGAGCAGTCTTTGGCAACAGGGGAAGAAACTAGAAGACTTTTAGGGAGCAGGGTGGTGACGTGAGGATCACTCTGTCCTCTAGCAAAGCGATGTAGCTTCTATATTCAAGTCTGTGGAAGAAGAAAAGCTATATGGAGAAATAGCAGCTTTGTTGCAAAGTTTTGATTTATCATGCATTCACTATTTTACTAGTGTTTAAAAAAATTAGGGAAAGAGCTTTGAAGGTGTAGCTAAATTGTCTATACCCTGTTGCTGATGTCATAAGCTTCTTGGCAGCTTTGACACATATGTTGTAGTTATGTAAGTGAACTTCAGCCTTAGAAACACTTTGTCTGCAACATAGAAGCTTTTATACTTCAAAGTTTTGGACAGTTGTTAGAGCACAGTTTTTGATAAATAACTTATTTTCTGTGCAGAAAATGGTGTTCCAAGTTCAGTGTCAGAAGATTTCTTGAGTATGAGACAAATGTCTTTGGTTAACATTTGTTGCTTTCTTTGGTTGTGAACTGGTCACAGTTAAGTAACTGTGAGCAGTTTTGGAGTACTTATATTGTTATTATCTAGGTAACAAGTAAACTGTTTCCTGCCCTCTCACAAAGTTCTAATAAATAGTTGTGTTAATATTTTTTTTAGAAAATATTCTAGAAGATATTTTGTTGAGTATAAAAGACTGAATAAATAATTAAAAACTGTAAAATATTTCCATAACATTTCTCTTTATTTCAGGATTTCCATTTGAATAGAGTTAACTTGGAAGAATCAACAGGAATGGAAAGTTCTCCAGCAGGTGCTAGACCTAAGAAGAAAAATAAGAAGTCCTATGATTTAACTACATTTGATAAATTCTGGCAAAAGCACAAGGGCAGGTAAGCTGTATAGGTACACAGTTTATATTAATTTAGTCAATATAAATTCTATTCTATAAATTCTATTCTACCATGTGTAAAGTATTCTTCACATATGGTAGTTCTATTTCTAAGCTTATTTGAAAATATTCTCTCAGTTTGGGGAGGGGTTTTAGGGTGTATTGTTTCTGCCTGAGATGGAGTTAATGTTCCCCACAGCAGCCCTCACAGTGCAGTGCTCTGCACTGGTAGCTGGAAAAGTGTTGGTAACACCCCAGTGCTTTGGCTACTGCTGAGCAGTGCTCTCACAGCATCAGCGCTGTCTCCCCAATATTCCCCCTCACCAGTAGGCGGAGGGTGGGCAACATCTTGTGGGAGCATAGCCAGGACAGCTGACCCAAACTGATTGAAGAGATATACCATGCCATACCATGCCATATCACTGCTCAGCAATAAAAGTTAATAGAAAGGAGGAGGAAGGATGGGGCATTCAGTGGGGTTTTTTAAAATGTTTGTCTTCTGAAGCAACCACTCTGCCTAATGAAGCCCTCCTTCCTGGGAAGTGGCCAGATGTTGTCTGCTAGTGGAAAATAGAGAATAAAACCTGTTGGTTTTTGCTTTTGCACATAAGCTTTGCTGTTTTTCAACTGCCTGTATCTTTACCCATGAGTTTGGGGTTTTTTTCCACCTTATTTTGTCTCCGCAAAGTCCTGCTGAAGAGAGAATTGATAGAGTCCTCATCAGGAGCGATCATTGTCAATATTCCTTGTCCATGATAGTTGTCTATTAGCTTTTTGTTACAGAGCTCAAAATTCTTCTTAACAAAATTGCATAACATTATTGAAAATAGCAAATATATCTTAGAAAGTTTAAGTAAACCTATAGTGAGATGTCATTATTTTCAGTGATTTGACACTACTGCATGATTTGTGTATTTTATTTCCAAGAAAGGTTTTCATTGTCTGGGTCTAGTATTTCAGTTTGTTGATTTAACTGAGCCTAATGCAGAGTGTTGCATTAGTCCTTTTCCAGAGGTGGCCGAGTCTGTTCAGCAAGAACTGGAATCTTACAGAGCCCAAGAAGATGAAGTCAAAAGACTTAAAAGTATCATGGTGAGTTTTATCACCTATATGTTCATTATGTAAGGCATAAAAGGACTTGGAGAGATGCTTAGCCCACCCTCTCATCCCACAGACAAAAATTATCAGCAAATGCTGAATTTTAAGCAGAATACAATCTTAACAGTAGGACTAGAAGTATCATATTTCATGAGAAGTTTCAATTTCTTGGTGTTGCAATTATATAACACCCATACTAACTGAAAAATGCCATCCAGACGTTAATACCATTATGAGAAAATTGATTCTAAATGTACTGACTGACTGTATCTGCATGTGTGATATTTGTATTTATTATGACTATTTTTATTCCTCTTTCCAAACCCTTCCTCAAAACCCAGGGTATAGAAGGGGAGGATGAAGGAGCAATAAGTATGCTTTCAGATAATACAGCTAAGCTAACTTCAGCTGTCAGGTAAGTAATCAATAATGCATTATTGTTTAATTAACTGTGAACCATTTCTCATTTTTTCTGTCATTACACTTTTGGTGTTCTTTGAAATAAATCTCTTTAAATGTAATCTATTTTGCTCAATAATGTAGTTTAAATGCTTTATAATTCTGGTAAAGTTAAATGCAATGTCCTAAACCAGTGATTGCATATGTAACTTCCACAATGTGTGTGACTTTGGAGTGTTTCCTCAGCAAAGCTGAGTAGTCTAAGTGCATCATTGATTTGCTTGCAGTCTTCCAAAAAAACCCTCAACCTCTGC
Source organism: Climacteris rufus (assembly GCA_013398175.1). Classification (NCBI taxonomy): domain Eukaryota; kingdom Metazoa; phylum Chordata; class Aves; order Passeriformes; family Climacteridae; genus Climacteris; species Climacteris rufus. Next base: position 1,046,243 of record VZRZ01004709.1, read on the forward strand.
ATTGTTTCATTGAAAAAATTGTCAGTGAAATCCACTTCTTCAGGTATCTGCTTGCTTTTCACAGTGTGTAATTAATTACATTTTGATTCATGTAGTTACTGTAACATCTGTTGGCAAGATTATAATCATTAAGTACTCTGAGAAATTTACTGCCCTGCTTTTAGAGATCTAACCACCATGTATGACAGTGAAAGTCTGAGATTTAGACTTGCTTCTCATTGTAAATTTGTTTTTCATTCCACTGATGCCTTGGAGAAGGGAGGTATATAGTTTGCTGCCTTAGTCACTAAGACCCAATCAGAAGGAAGAAGAAACATTAACTATTCTGAGATTAGATGGGGTGATATGCCCAGTATCCTGTGAAATTCAGCATGCCTGCATTAAGTAGTTGTCTCTTAGTGAGTTTGAAAAGTTGTTTTGCATGCTACATCCTATTTAGAATTTGATTGGAATTACAAAGGATGTGTGATCAGACAATTCCAAAAAAGCAAGCAGGTATTTCCAAACTCCCCTATAAAGTTTTCAAGTTTTGTAGTTCTCAAGATGCTGGTTTTCAGGTCAAGGCATTGGTTTTTGGCTCTAATCTGTAGAATTTTGCTGAGAAGTCCAGATATCATTAAGGTCTTCTATTTAGGCATGTTTCTGCTGGAAGAACTGAACTAGGTTCAATTGCTGTTCTGTTGTCCATTTTCTGAAGGTTATCTTTTTCCTGGCTTTATAAATACTAGAAAACTTTGAAATACTATTAGCAATTAGAAACCAGAGATTCTAATATTGAGGATCTCCTGTGTTTTGGTTTTCATCTTTTTTTTTTGTAATGCAGTTCTTTACAAAGGCAGTACTAGTCACCTTCCAGCTGTAATGTCATTAATGGCCAATAATCATAGGTAACATTGATTTTATAATTGCTTAAAGAAGGAAAGAAAGTATGGCTATTTAACTTCCTAGTTCTTCGGGACATGCAGTCGGCATCATGAAGTGCTGCATCATTGCTTATTATTAAACTGTGTAAGACACACAGACTGTCCAGGGTGCTTTGGGTTGTGAATGTGTATAGATGCTGAGAAGTCTTTTATAAATGTGATTCCCAAGTACCAGCAGTGAAAAGCATGTAGATCATAACACCTTAAGTAACAGTTTTTCTATAAACTTGACCATTCCGTTTCCCATTTCACAAAAGACAAGATTTCAATCACAAATCCTGCATAGAGAATTATGTTCTATGCGTAAGCACCCGTGACAAATTCTAGGACATCCAGAAGTTCTGTATTTATATGACTGATATTGTTATTTAATGTAATTTTATAATTATTTTAAATTACTTGATATTCTTTGACAAGTATTATTACTTGACACATACTGATAGTTATGTGTGTATCGGAAGTAAACTAAATGTAGTAGGTGATTTGTTCAGCTTAGCAGGACACATAGCTGTTGTTCATCACAAGCTTTCAATGGGAATATTGAATTATCCACATAATGTATGCTTTTTGCTAGTCAAGGTAGAAATCTGGTTTACTACATTACACATGACTAATGTTCTTCTGTTATGTTACTCTCTTACAGTTATAAGAATCATGACATCTCTACATTGCCATTTTTTAGTTCCAATCCTATTCTGTAATTTTAGATTTTAATAGCCTTTAAAGGTCCCTTCCAACCCAGACGGTTCTATGATTCTATAAACTTTTTGGTACCTACTGTATACAATGTGCAATTCAACCAACAGTTGAATCAGCAAACCAGCAACCAACCTGCAAATCAGCAGGTTAGTTTTATTTAATCTCTTCAGCTCTCTTCCAGAGCTTCTGGAAAAGAAGAGGCTCATTGATCTTCATACAAATGTAGCAACAGCTGTTTTGGAGCACATAAAGGTATGATTGCTCTCTAACTTGAGTTTTCTCTCAGTAGTGCTCTGTAGCTGAGGGAGTATATTTGAAACAGTGAAGATAAGAAATTGAGCCTTCTCAATGGTGCTACTTTTTCAGAATTCACTGTGTAGCATTACATAGTGTTGAAGGGTGAGAGAGAATGAATTTTGAATGCCTCTGCATGGAAAGTGAAAAACACATACCAGTTTTTTTCTGATCAGAAGTTACTAGTATATGCTCATTCTTTTTTTTTTTTAATGGTGGCCACAACTGTTATTGTGGGTTGAAGTCTTTCTAAAATAAGTTTATGATGGAAATGTTTCATTAATTTTAGAGATGTGTCATGGCAATTCATGACTTCAGTCTAAGCAATTTTATGTTCTGTGTGTGTTTATCAGAAGGGCAATGTTGACTGCTTACCAACAAAAATCATACACAGAGGTGTGGCAATAAAGATGCAAGTTACTGAAGTGGTCTTTCCAACAGGGTCTGTGTTAGATGTCTTGTGCACACTTTAAGAACTTCAGAAGGATGTTTGTCCTCTTTTCTGTTTTAAGTCTGCTGCTCTTGGGTCAGAGACCTTGCAGAGAGTTTAGTATCAAATGAAGGCCATGCTTACTGCTAGGATAAATTGGAAAATGGATTTGTTTTCACAGTATGATAACAGAAATTGAAGATGAGACTTTCAGAAACACTGAACTTCTGTTTTGGAAAAGGTTTCAAGCACCAAGTCTCGCTGAAAATCAGTAATTAGAAAGCTTTACCCCAAGCTACCTAAAACTCATGGAAGGCAATGTGTTTTGAAGCTAGCTTTAACATTATAAAGGATGTAAGATCTGTCCTCAATTATTATTGCTGGTGAATTATTAAAGGTACTATATATGAACAAAATTAATAAAATAATTTTCCATATTTATAAAGTTGGAGAAGAGCTGTGTTTCTATGTTTATCTCATTACTGTAGGAGCTAGTTTATATGCTTTTGCACTACTAGGCATGTCAGTTTTTATACCTGACAATTTAAAAGCAGTACATTAATACCACTGAAAAAAATAGAAGTCAACAATACTGATGTTTTGATGCCTTGTCTGTAAATTCACTTTTCTAAGACAGATACTGACATGGTAATGGCAGGCCTACACCAGTAGCATTCTATATCTGATTTGTTAGTTGGAAAACAAGTTTCAGAGCCAGATATGGGATGGCAGTAAATCAGTTTTGCTCACCAGTGTCCTGTTGGCAATGTGCTGGAGTCAGATGCATTGGATGGTAGCAACACACTTGGTTACCTAGAGGTGGAAGAAATTCCATATTGGGGCTTCTCTATAGAGAGCTCTGGCACTCAAGTAGCCCTTTGGCTCACTCCTCTGACAGGGAGCCTACTATTCGGGAGTTCCCTAGGAGTGGTGATCCATTCCTCTGTGATTCTTAATTCTAGTACAACAGAGTGCTCAAGCTCCTTACCTTTGTATTGTATAGCTGTCAAAGAAGATTGTGAGACAATGGCTGTGCAGTTTCTTCAGTATATTGATATGTGCATCTCTATCATCTTTTGATTTAGAAAGCATCACTTCATCTCCAGATATTTAGGAAACTATCTTAAACTAATGCAGAAGCATGTGTTTTTTTCTGTTGAAATTTGCCTATGGTAAAGCCTTTTAACTGAATGAAAGTAAGCTTATTCCAACTGCTTTCTCATGAACATATTCTCCTCTCTTTTCTCCCTCCAGTGTTAGAAAAAATACCTTTCTGTCTTGAGCTGTGGAATTTTAGTATGCAGGATGTTATGCTACCGAAAGGATTCCTCAAAAATACTCTCAAAAAGGGCAGGATCTCAGCTAGTACTTTTAAAAGAAATTCTGATGACACCTTGACTCTCTGGTTAATAGGTTTTATGTACAGTTAAATAATGAAACTAGATTAGGATAAGACAGAATTTCTTTGCAAATGCTGAAGTCATGAAGAGCTAGTGAGGCACCATGCTCTTCTTCAGGTTACTATAGTTTCACTTTTAAAATAATCTGGAAGTGCATTCATGCTTTAGAATAGACTATTTGCATTATCCATTATGTTTTTTTGCTATATAAATTATATGAGCATTTTTCTTCACTACATATATGAGGATCAATGCAAAGAATACAAGACCTGCTTCAGATATACTAGGTGAATTTAATTTTTCTTGTGGTCATATTTTAATGTTCAGTTTACAGCTGCTTTCCACATTCTCTTGGGTCATTTTCTAAGACACATCAAGAGGAAACCAGAAATTAATCACATACTTAGGGGTCGTGGCAGTTTTTTGGCTTAAGTGTTTAGTGAAATAATGGAAAGTATGCATCACTTTTTCATGAAGCAAACCATCAAGTATTTATTGTCAGTGCTTAGAACAAATGCATCCTTGTTTTGCATTTATTGTTTTTTCCTCTCATGAAGCTGGTGGCTGAAGGACTGGACCCAAGAGATAACAGATTTAGGGCTAGAATTATCTGTGTAGCTGCTTTAGAGTTTCAAGTAATGCTTATCTTTGCATGACGTTCTAATATGAATAGGATTACTGAAGTATGTTAAATCATGACATATATAAAGGTGTACACATATACTTTCCTAGAATGACTAGTTGGAGAGGGAGTAGTTTAGTTAACCTCTTGCTGGAATTCTACACCTGTGAATTTAGGTGGCAGATTTTTACATCAATTGTTATCTGTCTTAAATTACTTACATTTCTTTTGTTTAGCTTTTTTTTTATTCCTGCAAGGTCTGGTACTTTGAATGACTCTTTAACAGGATTGACAATAGCCTTTCAAATTTTCAATTTTGTATTTTGTAAAGCAATTCTATTATTTTAACTACTGTGTTTTAAATAAGGTTACATTTTTTGTCTTATGCCGTGTGAAGAGAAGGGGTATGTGTTTATGAAATACATATGTCACAGTGTGCCAGGCTGTTTTTCTGTAGTTCAGAACTGATAATTCAGTAACCTAGTAAAAACAGCTTTTTCTGAGTTCAGTTACAGGGACCTTTCTGTCATCATTCTGTGCAGTTCAGTGAGAAGGAATTGGCTGTGAGTGCCACTTCCAGCCTGCTTCCAGAGCTTCTCTTGATAGGAGCACACTATAACCTGACCAGCCTCCCTCATTCTGGAGGTAGTTGTTTCTGGTTGCTTTCTGTCCGTATCTTTGAGAAATTCATCAAGTAATTTCTTAGAAAATGTCCTCTCTCTTCTTCTGCATATTCTCTCTCTCTAAAATTAAAAACTTTTCTACTGTAAAGAGGATAGAAGAGCTTCCTGCAAGTCTTTACAAAAAGACCCCCTAAGAGATTTTAATAGGTCCTGCTTCCACTTATTTGCTTAAAAAAGATGGAGTTTTGTGTTCATTTTGGAGTACAGTGCTCAAGTAGACTTTCCCATGCACTTCAGTAATTTTCCCTAAAATAAGTTCTGGCTTACAAACAGCCTGTTTCTAAAAATCATAAGTTGAAAACTTTCATAATTTTTTTTTTTTAAAAAAGCAATCTGAAGCATGGTACTTTAATTGCAATACAGATCCTGTCCCTGAAATGGCAGTCAGAAAAGTCTCTTGAATAAGGTTGGTGTGGAATAAGAGGTCTCAGTAGAAAACCCAGAGCAGGAGGCAGAAGAGGAATAGCTGTAAATGTAAATACATCATTATTATTTTTTTTATTATTGATTTTCTTCACATTGCTTGCCAGTTTGGCACCTGTAAGAACCTCTTCTTTGCTGTGTTTTCTTATTGAATCTACAGGGTTGTTTAGTTCCTATTCCCCAGCTTTTCCTCTTGGCATGTCTGTGAATTTGCCATTGAGCAAAATTGCACTTACTTAAATTAGATGGGACATCTGCTTCTTATCAGCACCTCTTAGACAAGTTGGCTCTTCGAGAAGTAACTGTCTCATTGATGTGGCATATCTGGGATATCTTTCAAAAGGTAACTAGTAGTGTTTAAAGCTATTGAGTAATCCATATGAAATTATTAGGTGTCCATCTAATTCCTAGCAAACCAGTATAAGAAAAAGATTGCCCTAATTAGCATCTTTGCTAGTAACTTTCATTAGTTATCTAGTGAAGAAGCAGCTGAATAGACTTACCATAACTTTAGTTTGTTGCATCAGAAAGAGTCTCAGAAGTTTTATATTGCTGCTTACCTCTGATGTCCCTATTGTGGATAGAAAAAAAAAGTAGACAGTGGATAGAAAACAAATGTGGACCTGAAGTTTTAGGATTTTCAATTGGGGTTTTTTTTCCAAAAAAAGTGCTAAGTTCAGAGTTCAAAAGTAGTTGTGCAAAATTTTTGAAGAGAGTGAGTGTACATGTATCATTACTGTTTCCGTTTAGGCTCAAAGTGTAGCACATATATGCAACCAGTGAATTTTCTTTGCTGCTGTTTCTCTGTTTTGTTCAGCAGTGTTAGTCAGTCATAAAGTTGCACATGGCTGTGAAGAATTTTACCTAGCTTGTGCTCTAAGTAAGTTAGCAATTGTGAAACTGTTCTTAAAATGGAAAACAATTCATTTGAATTACATAGTTTTATTTAAAAGTTGATTTGTAAACAAATACAGAGAATTAGTGAATCTTTTTATGTTGTACATTTTTACATGCCATCTGAACAAATTTCTCTTAAACAGATCACCAGCTAGGATAATACGGGCATTGCCAAATACAACAGTAATGTATTTAGCTTTTTAAGATCAAATTTCCACATTTCAAGACAATCCTTTTTTATTGGATGCCTTTTGTCTGGGAAAAGTATTTTAAACTTAAAAACATTGAATTTAGCTTTACATAACAAGACACAAATGTTGTTAAAACACAAAAAGCAAGTGAATGTAATGGAAAGACTTGAAAAATTGTAGTCGTTTCTTTGTAATTGATTTATCTCTCCAGAGAGGTTAAGGAAACTAACACAGACAATCTCCATGATGCTGTAGAATTGAGATCTTAGATGGTTTTCCAGGTACCAAATTGCATCTGATGTAAGGACTTGGAAAAAGGCTGGTAGTTAGTTCTATTCAGACTTTAAACTAGTGTAACATAACCACTGATTATCACATTAACTTTGGCTAACTACTCTTCTAACATAAGCTCAAGGTAAATATAGCTTGAAAGAAGCTCTAGCTCTCCTTTTTTTTTTCCCCATTTCATGCACCTTCTATGTAGTCATAGTCACTATGTCAATCAACAGAAGACATTCTTCTGCCCCTAAAAGTAGCAGGAGGTCATTTTTGAGCACTCTTCATGGTAATTTACTTTATAAGCTGTGATTGCAAGCATCTGCCACAACTTTAAATTAAGTTGCTGCTTTGCAAGTAACTGCTCTTCTCACAGAGTTCAGTAAATGGTGACTGAGAAATGGAAGTGGTGTATAGCTACTGCATCATAAGCTGATCACCAAATGCTTTCAATATAAAAATATTCTTGTAATTTTTATCTTTTTTTATTTTGTTTTCTTCTCTCTAGCTCTTTTTTTTTATTTTGAGGAACTTACAGTACTCATTGAAATATTCTAATATCCTTAGGCTAGAGAAGTACTTTTTTTTGGAGTGGTGATAAAATATCTTTTTTAGAATTAATTTTCTTATTTGTGATCTCAGGAATAATTTTAATAGAATTCAGAAATACCTGAAAACCAGGCTTTTAAAGTTTTTCTGTTGCTGTTATTACAATGACCACTGCACTGGATGGAAGGTGCCATAGCAGTTTTAAAGCTTTGGCATTATCAGGCAAAATTTCTTGAATCACTTAACCCAAGAAAAGCACAGGCGACTCTTACCTCACTCTGGAAATGTCATTCAAGCCTCACAAGGGGTGTGAGGTGGAGCTGACACACTTCCAAAGCAGTGAGATGAAGATCCACTCTGCCAGTCTCCCTTTTGAGCCAATACATAGCTGAATGTGTTCAAACATCAGATTTTAGTTAGTTACCAGATACTAAGGTTTTGTAAGCTGAGTAGTTGTAACATTTGTTGTGGTGCTACATTTTGATGTTCAAACACACATAATGATGTGCATTGTAATGGAACATTTTAAATTAAGTTCTGGACTGCATTGTTGTATTTTTAGATGGTCAGATCATGATGGATAAATGCAAAGCTTGTCTGTGCAGATGTGCTGCAATGCAGTCATTACTTGCATGGCCATGTGATGTCTTCCATAAAGCTTTTGCCTCAGTAATTTTGTATAGTGCCTGAGCCATCCTCCCTAAAAAAGGATTTTCACAACATCTAGATGTGTCATTCTATAATGAGAGAGTTCTTTTCCAGTGTTAGCAAGATAATTATAAACTTCTCCATCTTTGGTGCGAGTGAATTGTTGCAAGCCTTTGATCTGAGGTAGTATTTCAGTACCAGCCCAAGTTGGCGGTTGCCAACTTTTCTCTGGGATGATGCTTTATTGTATGAAGGAATTTCCCACATTTATCTGCATTGAATAATTGTCTTGTGGTCTGAGAGCCTGGAGGTTCAAAATAAATTTGACCTAATATTCACTTGACCATTATTTTTTCCTTTTACGACATAGCAATGTGTATATGGCATGTAGTTTTTCAGCTGTGGCAAAACCATAGTTGAAAACAAAGCTTCTTTTCCAGTTAAATGTTCACATCAGACATCCCTTGCTTAACTTGCATTTTCACTTTTAGTACGATAATTAAATACACATCAACTTTCTGAGATAATAAAAGCATATTATAATGCAAGCATTAGTTATTTTTACTGATAATTTATTTTAAAATAAAAATTTTAAAACTGTCTTGATAACTAAAACTATATACCTTTTAAAAGAGGAAATAAATATTCTTTCACAGTTTTAAGAAGTTAACCCTAAGACTTACTCTTGAACAGAGTCGAAAGCTGGATGTGTATTTTGAATATGAGGAAAAAATAATGAGCAAATCCACTTTGGATAAATCTCTTCTGGACATGATTTCTGACCCAGATGGTGAGTACCTTAACTCTGACCTTGGTATAAAATTTGTTAAGATACACAATAAATCTATACCTGCATTAATTTCAGAGTTGGTAAAGAGCAGCCTGTGCAAGACTTGTAAAGAAAACAGGTTATGTTTGATCTTCAATAGCAGTCTGGAGGGTTTAGTACTTCAGTTGAGTATTATCCAAAATATTAGCAACATTTGCAGCACCACTAAAATCTTTTCCTAACTCCTCATTTCTGAAGGTCAGATATTTTATTTTTTTGTGCTTTTCTAGTATTTATTAGTATAGCATGGAATTCTGTGCTCTGAACAATACTGATTCTTTAAAATCCTACTGCATATTTTACAATGTATACATCCCTCACAAACAGAATGAAAAAGGGCATTTTATAGAATTTGGTTAGATCAAAAGGGGCTGTAATGTAGTTAGCTCCTGCTTGTGTGAGGAAAAAGATGAATGGGAGAAGGTGGAGGGAAGGGACACAAGACGGAAATCAGCCAATTCACTGAGACTCACCTGAAGCTTTGCATGTGTTGAGTCAGCTGTGGCAGGTCTGTTTTCATCATCTGAGAGGAAGAGCAATGCATCCCACGCAGCTTCTGTGTCAGATATGGGGCAAACATAACAGTGTTGCACACTGGGGGTACTCAGATTCTCTATTAGCAGGAGTCACCAGGGGTCTTTCTGTGAAAGGTTGAGACCCAAATGACTTCTCAGCTTCTTGTAGTATCATAGCATTGACTCTCATTTCAATCTGTCAAAACCCAAGGTGTGTCATAACCCTCTGAAGGACTTCAGTATGATTTGGTATCAGTTGGCTGGAACCAAATAATGTGCAGAGCAAAACTGTAAAACTTAAATTATAATTACTGCCCCTTCTGCATACTGGCAAGTATATTGGCAAACCTCAAGCATTTAGAGACCCAGGGTTCCTGCTCTTTTCCCAATATGCTCTTTAAGAAAAATGCATGTTATTGCATGCTGATACATGTAGTCTTGTAGCTCCCTACTGGGCTTAATGTCTGCTTGGACTTTGTAAAATTATTCATATTTATAGAAAGAGTATATATACATACTGCTGACTTTTTACAAAAATCTCTCAAAAAGCTATTAGTAGTGTCCATGCTATATAATCAAAAGGCAGTAGAAGAAATAGTGCAGTTGGCAGAAATCTGAGTTAAAATTTTACAGATCTCATAATGGATCGAGTCTGTAAACTAATAAACTTTCAGAAAATCTAATGTCAGGCATCAGTCTGACTCAGTACATACATTAATTTTTTATATGAAGCTAATAAGAATGTTTATAATCTGTACTTTTATTAAGCATCAGTACAAACTAGTCCTTTTCCATGTTCAGAATTAGTATTTCATGTACTATTTTGATTTCAGGTTTTATGTTTTCATAAACTTACATATGAAAACAATTTTTTATGTTTGCTTGTATGTCCTATTGGATCAATTACTTTTGACCTGAATCCACATTTTCTATGCCTTTTTAGATTTCAGTATAAAGCAAGTTGTTTTCCAAGCCTAATGTCTCATATCAACATTCCTCTTAGCAAGGTTCCTGGGTTTTACACAAGGGTAGATTTACAAGCTAGAGCTTTTCTTCATAAGCTAAGTATTCAGGTTTTCACAGTAGTATGTTATCATTTTATATGCATTGCCTAAGTAAGTTTATGTAACGAAAAGATTTAAGTTAAATCACAATTATTATTTCCAGGCATGCTGTCTTGTAAAACTGTCCAGCCACATATTGTGTGATTCACTGAGAAATACCAGCAGAAAACATTTTGAAGGAATAATACATTGAGTCTTCCAGTGCTTCCACTGGTGAAGTGTTTGTTTGCAGTATCTGTGGGGATATTTGTCTCGGGGATGATGGTATCTGCAGAGCTCTTCACAAAAGCGTGGAGGTGTGACCACTTAACAGCTCCAGGCTTCAGCCTCCCATTTGTTACTGTGTTGTACTAATCTACCACTCCAGACTATTTGCTGCCACCCAGTTTAGTGGGTATTATTGTATCATGGAGTGGTGATAAAATGGGAACTAGAGGCTGCCTGCTGGTTTTTCAATTGAAAATAAGATTGGTCTGTTCTAGTTTTGCCAAGTTAAGTTTCCTTCAGAATGTTTAGAAGTTTGCCTCTCTGTACTGTCACAGATCATATTCTAGAAAAAAGTAGCAAATATTTGACAGGCAACTGACCGGAGTCTTACAGCTGTTTATCACAGCTTTTTTTGCCCAAGTGAATTCCACATGTATCTCTACCTTGAAAGCTGGGTTTTGATGTAGATAATACAAAGTTTCTCCAGTTCTTGATCTTCTGACTTACTGGTATTTGGTAAAGGTTAGTAAAACCTACTTTCCAGCAAAAGATTGTACCAAGTCATAAATGTTCATTATGACAGCACTTACTCTTAACTTCTGCCAAACTAAATATATGCTCACTTATAAATAAAAATTGTATATTAGATCAGATGATCTCCTGCTGACATGATCCACATTCCATAGTAGGAGGAAAAAACCCAAAACAAAACAGAAAAAGAAAAACAGAAAAAAAAAGTCATTTTCTTACCTACAAGTACAAGAAAGTGTATTCTTATAAAATACTGTACTAAAGGTATGAGGCTTTTATAAAGAATTTTAATTTGAAATGTTTATTTAGAGAAGTTGTACTTCTAAAATCTTCATTTGAAACTCTAATCTTTACTAACAGTGATTCTCTTCTAGAAAAAAAAAGATGTTCAAAATCTACTGTAGTAGTTTATAGTTTAAGTAATGGCTACATCAACCTTTTGATCTGGAGAGATGAATTTTGATTGCATATCAATAATGCTTCCCAAGAATGGGAAGTGGTTTTCTCCAACAAAAGATTATTCAGGAGGTGAAATCCTTTCTGAATGCAAGTTGGAAGTTCAGGGATCTTTTTCCTGACCAAAAATTCATATAAGTGCTTTTGCAGTCCTCAAGTATTTCAGTACAGTCAACCATAGAGCTGTGTAAGCAAGTTGTAAACAAAAAAAATAATGTGCTGTGGCTTTTACTTCTATGCTTTTTCTTTAGTCTGCTTTTATATGGACCTACTCCCAGATAATGCTTGCAATCATCACATAAAATGTCGTATTCCGCTACATAACTTATTTAGTATGTTATTTGAAGAATAATACTCACTAAAAGCAAAAGGAGAAAGTCTAAAACTTTCAGAAAGAATGAGCACATCTAACCCAACTTTTAATAAAATTACTGTATGTCTTTCTACCATTTTACACATTGAAGAAGGCCACAGTTATAGATAGCAATTATTGTCATAACTAAAGGTCTGCATGTACATATATGTGGCTGCTGAAGAGCAGTTCATGTAGCAGCATAGTTACAGTTGGAGTTTTTAATTTATTTTTTCTTTTACTGCAGCGGGAACTCCAGAAGACAAAATGCGATTATTTCTCATCTATTACATAAGCTCAGCCCAGGCACCTTCAGAGGTACATGTGTTCTTTACAGCTTCCAGCACCAGATTCTACCACAAAGGATTTTTCTGTGTTGTTTCAGCACTAAGTAGATAAATCTGCTTTTTTTCAAAGGGAAGAAAATGCCCAGGAAACATTGAAACTTTAAATAAATTTTGTCGTATTACCAGGAAACTTGCTCACAATGTTTTATCCACCATTTCAAAGAATACAAATTACTAGTAAGAAGAAATATTATAATGTGAAATATTTAAATCACAGTTACTGCAAGACACATGTTAGCATGCTTTCTATTATTCTGCTTCACTGCCCAATAGAAGTAGATAAAGCAAAATGTAAATATGACTCTTTTCACACTATCTTTGTATATTCAAGACTAATTGAGTCAGTTGACTAGTGGGTGAATAAAGGAGAAATGCATCTGCCAATATCTGAATAATTAAGAAAACAATTTCTTCATATTTCTTTTGAACTTAGGATGATTAATTTCAAGGACAATTCTTACAGTGTAGAAATATTATCTAATGGAAAAAATGTTTGATTAGGCGAAAGTATTTGTATAAATGTATATCAGCTCCTCTTTGTTTATTATCTACTGTTTTGACATTCTACAGAAACCAGCAGTCTGTTAGGTTTTCTTTAAAATGCTGGTGTAAAAGACTGTTTCCATATCTGAAAGTGCACCAGATTTAATTCCGCAAATACTGTTACGTTTAACGAGATCTGCTCATAGCAAATTTTGTTTCAAACTGTATTTCCATACTTGGTAGGAAATGGGATTAAGATTCATAATTGCTTTTTAACTTGGGTTAATGCTATAACTTTGTACTCCTTATTTAATATTTAGATAAGGATATCTTGTCTTTCACATGCAGTTAAGAGTAGTTTCAACCTTCTGTAATTCACTTCATAATGAATTCCACTTCATAATTTCAGATTGATTTGGAGCAGTATAAAAAAGCATTGACAGATGCAGGTTGTAATCTCGCTCCTTTGAACTACATAAAACAATGGAAGTAAGTAATTTCTTTTTTCCCCTATGTCATGCTAACTGAGTAATTTTACAGAACCCAGCATTGTATTCAGGATTTATGTGTTACTTCTCATACATTGTAAGTTCTCCTTAAACATTCATTTGGTATAAATTTTTACTGTTATTATTATGGTAATACATGCAAATCTTATTTTAAAACTAAACTCCAGTAATGTCAGAACACTACAGAACATGTAATGTAATAATGATCCAGGACAGAAACAACTTACTGAATTAAAGGAAAAAGTTGTGCTAGTTCAGACTCCAAAGATTTTTTGGTTCATAACAAACAGTCATGTTGTGTATTAGTTCTAGTTTTATGTTGTATCAAAATAAAATCTTTGTCTTTTAAGTATAAAATCTAATTCCTATTGTATTTGTACACAGGAGGGATGCATATAATAAATAGTTCCTTCCAGAAAGAGCTTGAAATGCAGAAGTTTTTTCACTTTCAGATGACTAGAGTAGAACATTTTACAGCAGTATGTGCCATGAGAGCAGTATTTGATTTCTATCCCTTCTTTAACAGGGCTTTCACTAAGATGGCTTCAGCTCCAACCAGCTATGGAAACGCTACACCTAAACCTTTGGGGTATGCCTTTGATTAATTTTCTGTAAGCCTTTGTTTTCTTTTATCTTATTTTAGTAGTACTGAAAGTGTGGTTAGTGCTGTACACACCTCAGAACAAAACATCTCACTATGTGTAAAATGTTAAAGTTACAGACAATTACAAGCACTCATCTCCCCTTAACGGTGCATAGTACTCACAGAGAGGAAAATAAAAGGATCTGCCACTAAATTCACAAACTATCTTAATACAGTGCTGTCTGCACCTGCACATTAAATGCACTCTCGCAGGAGAAAAATTCAGCATCAGGAATTGGACCTATGACAGCCATCATTTTAAGCCTTATATAGTCATTGGCAGAAGATAACAGCCCTGTATACTCAAAACCAGTTCTCTCCTGGGCTTGGAGACTGTCAGGGGTGCAGGAACACACTGCTCTTTCATTGGAATGTCCTGGACTAGATGTCTGTGTGCTTGTTGAAAGGCGTAATTATTATTTGAAGACATGAGAACAAAATTACTGTGCTAAGGTTACATATATCACATACAAGATAGGGGACTTGGATCTTTCTGTTCTTCAGAGGATTTGAGTCCTCATTACCAACTTTACTTTTAAGAATGCACTGTCACTGTCATAAGGAATCCATGGCACACTATGGTTAGAGAGAATTCCAGTCTCTTTCACTTGGAAAAATTGCTGGTTGGTTTGTTGGAGAAGCTCAGCATCTCTGTTAACTGTGATGATTTGGATACCCACTTGAAAGGAGCACTCAAATCCTTCCATTACTGAAGTTGTAAAATAAACTGTTCAGTGGTTTAAAGACTAGAACTCAAGACTCCTATTGATAGGTGAGGATCTATCTGATAGATTAGAGGTGTATTTCCCATACACTTGCTTGCCATGTGGTATGAAGAATATATCATTTCAGACAAACTGAATTACTTGGTACTTAAGTCCCATCAGCTTTAATGAGAATTAGATATCAGTATAAAGCTTAAGAATACACGTTTTAAAAAATAGGTTTTACACGTCATCTTTATTTTGTTTTTTCAGTCTGTTTTCACGTGTTATGAATACAGGATCACAGTTTGTAATGGAAGGAGTGAAGAACTTGGTACTAAAGCAACAAGTAAGTTTAAAAAAAACAATTAAAAAGTCTATCATGAGTATTGTGAACATTTGGAAAAACAAATTTCATTACCTTTGTCATATTAATAAAATTCACTGTAGAGTAAAAAAGTGAACATAAATCTCTGCTGATGGATAGATCTATCACTTTGAAGCTTCCAGTTTTCATGTAAGTAGCAAATAATGTTCACATTTTCTTTGAATACCTCTTTGTAAGGAGTTAGATTCTAGAATGTGCAATTAAGACCAGTTTCAGCAGTACAAAAAGAGCAGCTGTGGAATACTCAAAGCAGACTAGACCATCATAAACAAAAAATATGTAACTATCTGTGTCTTTACTTAAAACAGTAGGTATTAAATTAATCTATTGCAGAGGGATTGAAAGGCTGAAAGTGTTAGTTTGCTGTTCAGTTACAATTCAAGCATTCCTGCTTTTCCTTTGTAAGTGTAATGTATATTACATAGAACCATTACACATAATTTTGTAATGTGCATGAAAATACAATTATGTTTATAATGACATGGCCACCTTCATATACTCACTTAAGTTTACAGAATATTTCTGAGCATAACTTGCATGCAAATTTCAATGTACACCCCCCAAAGAAAACAAAGGACAAAAAAAACCAAACTGCTTGTATAACTTGTAGGTGGAATTTTGACCTGTGGTTCTCAGAAATCTGCTTTTCTGTAGAGGACATATTATTGTCCCAATATGCACATTTGTCAGATGGCAGTAAATAAATATTTATTTACAGTTTAAAATCTTAATTCTGTAATATTTTTACATCAAAATTCCTAAGAAAAAGATCAGTCATCATATTATAATTCTTACTTGAAGAGTCAGAATTTAACTTAGAAATACAACACATCAGAACTACATAAAATGAAATCTTAACTAAATAAAATCTTTTTGACCTACTTAATCTTGTCATTGCCATTGTTTGTTTATTCAGCCTGTTATACACATAATTTATTCATGAAAGGTATCAGCTATCACATAAAAGTTTAAAAATGGGGTCTTACTTTTGTAGGGTAGTTAATGAAGTTAATTCTGCAGGAATTTCACTGTGACTAGATATGATAAGTTGCATTGCACAGTTACAAGTCAGTGATATATCATGAAACGTGATTGAGGAATGTTTAAATATGCAGGTTGCCTGTATGTTACATTTTATGGAGAACTCTTCAGGTAAACTGTTACTTGTAATAATAGAAAATAATTATATTCTAAAGGAGGCTTTCTCTTCTTCTTGTATTAAATATTTTGTCACTTCTTTAAATGTGGGGCCTTTAAAGAGTTAGTATTACTCTTTACAAAATGGCTTGCACTGTTTGGGGTTCTGAGTGAGCAAGAAGCCAATTTGCTGGTGTTTTCAGGATATGCCTTTTCTGCCTTTTAATTCCTTCTTCAGATATTTTAGGGTAGCCAAATAAAATGCTGTTCTTCCTCATATTTTTAAGCCTAATGTAGGTCTGTGGTATTTCTATTAAAGCTAACTGTTTTTTTCCTTCAGTAATTCAGGATTCACATTGATTTTTTAGTGTAACGTGGAGATGGTCCTTTGGAATGTCCTCTTTTGACATGTTCTGTCAGCAAGACACATTTCCAATTCTGTTGCTCTGTTGCTATGTAAACTCACTTGCAATTTATTACAACTGAAGTAGTTTAACTGTTTAATACTTCAGGTCTTTTGTCCATTTTCCATGTTAGATAAGGAACAGTAATCATGAATTTCACCTCAGTTTATTCCTTTCCAGTTCACCCAAATATTTGTTGTCAGGGTTGGTTTTTTTACCCATTTCTTTGACATTAGTTCTTTTGTAGAATCACATCCTTAATTATCATTGTCAGCTTTAAAATTATTTCCTTAACTGCAAAGTAATTTTTAAAATAAGAATTTGCATTTGATCATGTCTGCATATGTTGGTAATACCTAAATACAGCTCTGTTTCTGTCTTCACACCTTTTTAGCACTTTATGTTCGTCCCCCAGCTATAAGCTCCTCAGATGTTTACATTTTCTGTGCAGAAAAGTAATTTTTGTGATGATAAATAAGCTTAACCTTTACAGAACATAAGAGGAAAAGTGTTTCAAATAGTATTTCAAATGCTCTAAACTCTCCCATAAATATTAGTGTCCCTGAGAATAGTTCTTAGTAAGAATTTCAGCATTCCATTAATTTCACATTATGTTTTACAGAATCTGCCAGTCACACGTATTTTGGACAATCTTATGGAGATGAAGTCAAACCCTGTGAGTACAATTGCCTTCACGTGGAAAGAGGTGGAACAAATGAAATCTTGAGGCTGTGATATGTATTATGCTATGGCTAATTTTTTTTCATTATAATGCAGTTAAATCCAATTATGCTGTGTTTCAAAAATAGAACCATTTTCATAACTATTTAACAAGACTTTTTGCATTAAAATAGTCTCTAAACAATGGCAATTTATTGTGTCTCATTGGAACTAACATTTTTTAGCTTTTTTGTATTCTGAGCTTCTGTTACACTTGTGCTATACTGAGCTTCTGTTGCTCCTAAATTTCTACATTAAGCTGTGGACTGAAATTTTCCTTGCATCGAGGTGTTTGGGTTTTAAGAATGCAATTTCAGAAGTGAGGTATCTACAGAGAGGTATATTAGAGAAGGTTGTATTTCCCACATCTTTAAACTTCGCTATGTAGAGGAAAATATTTTACTGCTGATTCAGTTTGCAAGCAGGGGTATTTTATGTCCACTTCTTGCCTTGTTTCTGTGAAAATTTACTCAGACTCTTTTGAATGTATGTTACAAACTTTTGAAATGTTTAAATGTTAGCTACACAGTCAAGGCATTTGCTAGAATTTACAACAAAAAGTAGCCCCGAGTCTTTTTATGCATAAAGTCATTCTTCTTGCCAGGTATTTTGTTCCTGACATATGCCCAACCTGTGCACATACTAAACCTGAAAAAATCATCTGTTAGAAGTCATTTAGAAAGCTTTCATATGTTTGCCACATCGTATTAATCTTCCTGTTTTAATGCCATTAGCGTCAGTCAGAAAGATATAATGATTAGCAAATTTAAAACATTTTTCTGATCAATAAATTTAAAACATTGATTAGCCCCTTAAAACATTTTTCTTAGCCCAGTTTCACCTTCAGGTATTAACTATATGTAAAGGAAGAGAAATAAAAGTAACATATGAAAATTGTCAACATGCAGGTAATCCTTTATTTGCTTTAACTGTACTTCATAGATGATATATGTCATGATTCCTTACAGATGATTTACTTTCTCCTAAACAAAGAAATTGACACTATTTTCAGTGTTAGTGGATTGTTGTTCCTATTTGAAAAACTTGGAAAAGATGTACAAGGCTACCTTTATCTTGTCAACCAGTAGAGGTCACCCAGAGCACTTACCACAGAAAGCTGAAATTCAAACTACAGATAACTTACAAGAAGGTGAAAAATGAAACACTTTTTTTAAATAAACATTAGCTTCCTCAGGCTACAAGTTTAGGAGCTGATTTAGAAAAGTTTACAAGTCATATGGGGTTTTTTTCTGACTTGATTTTTTCACATTTTACTTAGTAGAAGACAGCCACCAGTGCTTTGATAATTTGGAGAAAACATTGATCTTCTAACTAAAAAAGCAGCAACTAAGACAGTCTGTTCCACTGCCATGTCAGAGACTGATACTTGTGGCCCAAAACTTTTCAAGTCATAGGAGACCAGGCAAGCCCTAAAGACTGATTCTCCTAACCTGCAGGAAAATTGACAGCAAGTTTGGGAGTAAGTTTCAGCTAAAAGAAGCAAGTCAGAGAGTCATTGTGGAATATGTTTAGACTTGCTGTACCATCAACAGAAGTGAAATTGTATCTGGGAAAGGTACAAATTGTGCTTCTGTTCATCTTCTGATGTTTGGGGTCCTTTTCTGTTCCCCAGGATAGAAAACTACTGCACTGTAGGCAAACAAAACACAAAGGGAGAGAAAAAATTTCAAGATTTTCTCTTTTTTACAACACAGAAAATAATTTCATTTGTAGTTCATGAAATCTTAGTAACCACAGTAATCAGTGGATAAAATGTACATACAGATTAAAGGTGTAATGCAAAATTAGAGCAGATTATTGAGAACTCAAACAATTATTACAATGAATGTAAATAATTCATATTATTTTCTAGATATGAACTGCAACAATAATGGAAATATATGAAATGTTCATACAACTTGTACTACAAACATTCATGTATATTATTGTCATCTGTTGAAAACTTAAACCTATTTGAAATTATATCCTGTGCAAAACTCTGTAGGGTTGTCTGTAAATCACTTTGTGTGTTGCTTGTCTCTGCTGTTTCTTCTGTTTCACGAGGAGAAGCTTACCAACAAGGACGAATAAGTCTACACCTGTGCTTTCCAAGTTTTTCAGATGCAGGCACAGCTAGAACAGATTTTATAGACCATACCATCTTGTAATCTTTTTAATTTTTCTAGATTGTTTAAATATAGTCACACTTTTTCTTGAAATACATATTCAGAAACATTCCTTGATGACCTAAAAAATAATCAGTTACTTATGGGTTTTTTATATAATAATATTTATTGTTAAAAGCAGGTTTTTAAGCAATTGTTTTTAAGGTTATGTTTTTAATAAAGGAATGTTCTGTTCATAAATCTAATCACATACTTGCTTTATTTTGGTGTCATTAAATAGAGATTGATTAAAACCTTAAATCCTCCTAAATAAACACCAAAATCTTATTGTCAAGTATACAAAAATTTTAACCCATAGTTATGAAATTGACCACCACTTACTATAGAGTTATGGAAATTCTTTTAAGTATCTACTAGAAAATGGTTTGATTACTGAGTGAGGACAATCTTTGATAAATCAACCTTTACAAAGGGGTTTAGCCTGTCAGTACATTGTGTACATTTTTATTGACTTAAGAGGTAGATATATCTTATTTGTGATATATATTAATGAAACTGTATTTTGGTTAGTACTACCCTTTGCAGTGTATATGGTACCTTTCAGACATAGGCTGTAGGCTTACCTTTTATGCATTACAAATAAAAACTATGAAAGTAGAAGGTTTCCTTAATCCAAATTAGTCATGTTGGATTCTGCAGAAAAACAAATACAAACTGAAATTTAATAACATTTCCATGGGTCTTTTTCCGTTTTAATTTGAAATATTGAAAATTAAGTTTATAATTTCAGAAATTCATTTTCTTCTGGAATTGCTTAGGAAAGTCACAAATTCAGCTGTGTGTAAGGAAAGCTCTATACAGTTGTTTTTATTGGCAGACTAGCTACTTCTTAAAGCAGATAAAATCTAGTGGGCTTTCTTTTCCCTGCACCCTGAGCACTGATTTCAGAAGGAATAGTGTATTTAAACAGCAACAACAACAAAATCCTATGTTATCACATTTCTATTGCTTTACCACTTTTCATGTGTCTACCTACACAAGACCACAGTGAAAAAACACAGCAGTGATACATTCAGGAGTAAATGTTTGCAATATGTTTATTAATTCTGATTTTTAGTTCTGGGATTAATCTGTAATTCATTCTAATAAGCAGAAAAAGTGCAGCTTCTTATACCAGGTAAAGGTTTCTCAAATACCTCTCAGTTTTAGTCTATCAGTATCTGTCCATTCCCAGCTCTCTCATTACCCCAAAGTTGCTATACCACCTTTATGTATGGAGCTGCAAAATTATGAATGCTGGCAGACTCCAGTAGCTGGAATTCCCAGTGGAGCATATAAAAGCATTTTACAGACATTCAGTGTGAAATTAGATCTAAATTATTTTTTAAGAAGCCAAACTGCAGGATAAGAGACCTATTTTATGTAATTACATAAAAATTCTTAATATCAAATAGATTTATTTTCTATATGTGTAACTACCACATCTATATCAACTACTTTTTAGTATTAGAGGTAGTTATGCTTTGTGAGCTCTAGTAAATTCCACAGATAATTTGGCTACTACTCAAGAAGTATTATTTGTGCTCTACAGAATAATCAAAACTCAGACGTCTTTGCCTGTAAGCACAGATTAAATCAACTGTAGTTCTGCATGCAGTTTATCCACAAACTAAACTTCACAGTACCTAGATGAAAATGTAGTATAGAAATAGGAGGAAGCCAAGTAGTTGTCAGAAGGAGTTACTAAGAAGTTTTGTTTTTCATCCATAATAATTGGCAAAAATCCTGCTTCTTGCCAGTAAAAATATTGGAAGTGCCTCAGTGTTCTGTGTGAAGAAAAATTCTTTTTGTATAGTTTAGACAGTCAGACTTTTCAAATTCTTATGGAACTCATTTCTTCTTCAACAGCTTCATTTTGGTTTAATAGTAGTCATAAATCATGAAATGAGAAGGATAAGTTACATAACAGTAGCAGATTTTGATCTGTCTTGTCTTTAGTATTCATTGCCACAGAAGTATTTTGGTTTATAATGTTAAATCAATAGCAGATCTCCATAACCTGGAAAATTTCAGTGTTTATAACTAACTATTGGTGTTCCTCTAAAGCTGGTAACACCTTAAATTTTTCTTTTTGTTAGGATTTATTACGCAACCAATGTATTTTTTGGAAAGTGTGTGATAGTGAATTTTAGATGAACCAGAAATAAAAAGCTCAATAGGACCCTTCGTATCTTCTCACTATTGTTTATTCTGTATTGGTTCAGTTATATACAACTTTATAAAGATTACTGGACACCACAATTAATTTTGAATAACATGATGGAAAACTATTTTGGTTTGAACTATGTTTAATATAATAGTTACAAGCAAAAATTCATAAGCCAAAGTTCCAATCTTTTGAGATAAAACCATACTTTTTAATAGGAGACAGATGACTACCGGTATTTTGACCCCAAGATGCTACGAGGTAGTGACAGGTGAGTTTTGCTTCTTTCTTTGTACTCTGTGAAAAGGCTAACTTAAGAAATCTGGTTTTATTTCACTTGCTGGCTACAAGTAATTAATTTTAATCATTAATTCTATGTCAAGACGGTGTTGAATGAATTCACAGTGGGAACCTGGATCAACCAGAAAAATTTTTATAACACTGCAAAAAATAAATCTAAAAAAAAGGGCTTATTATTTAGCAATATAGGTGTTAGAGTTCTGCCTAGTTGTACTGCTTGCTTTCTTAGAAACTTTGTGGGTTTTCACTGTTAAATTAAATAGTCATTGGGGATAGTGCACCAAAATTTCTCTGTCACTTTTTAAACAGTTACAGTTTTGATTTTAATACAACTCATCTTTAGTAGTTTGTTAATAAGTTTGAAAAAAAAACCATTAAAAATTGACTGCATTCACTTTTATATAGGTAGGTGCACATTTTATATTCACGTGTATGTAAAGGGAGACTTGGATACAGTTTATTTTTCCAGTAAAAGTGAGGAAGAGGAATTACACTAAGAAGTTTATAAATTTGTATCTTTTGCTTTATATCTTTGACCAATAACTGGCTGATAGTCTCACCTAATCTAATATCCTAGAAGCAGAGAAGATACTTAATTTTAATATACCTTCTAAAAATAACTATCATTGAACCTGTGGAAAAACAATCAGCTCCTTTAGTTGCACAAGTTTATTACAGGGTCAATGTGGATAAAGTAGGTCCAGACTTGGTTTTAGTTATGTGCATGAAAAATCTGTCTTTGCTTTGTCTGTTCTTCAAAAATGGAAAGTAAGAGGACATACATTTCAGATAATATGTATGTTTTATTGGAAGGTATTACAGACTATATCATTTCAAAGATAAGCAAACTTTGAAATGATCAGAAAAGTGCTAGTATTTTATGTTTTATTTTGATTTCAACTGTCATTGCTTTGTGATGCTTTTATAGCATTTTTGATGGATTTTGTGCAAACGTGCAAAGATTTATTGCACTCAAGCCAAAGGGTTTTCTCATGTAAATGTGCTCTTTTCACCACTCTGTATAGTTCTTGTATTGCTTTAAACAATGTAAAAAAATGCGTTTAAGCAGTTCATAAAAGTGCCATTCTGTGTAGCTATAATAGTCATCATAGGGAGAAGTTTTTAATTTCTTGTTGGGGATTTGTACATACACTCGTTATATTTTTTAAATCATATTTAAGCATGATAGCAAAACTAATATAGCCATATAGGGGTTTGCCTAATTATCTCTTCAAATATTTATGTGGACAATAAAAACAGAAGTTAGTTGTCTTGACAAAATAGTGATATCAAGTAGTATAATTAATGGATTTAATTACAAAGTGACTAATTCTATTTTCTTGTCTACTCCCATTTTAAGAAATACTGGCATTTCTACTTACTATGTTTTAAATGGAGTAGGAACTCCATTACTGTAATTCAGTCTTAGCAAAACAGTATCTTTATAGCCTGTGTAAAGCCTGCGTCAAGTATAAACAGGCCTTGTCCTCTGAAAGGATGACATAAAATATGTGTGGATTTGTCATATCGTACTCAAAAGATGAGAGAATTGGGGTAACAGTTCTGCTTATGGGGAGTCTATAGTACTCATGACAGACAAAGCAACATATTAAAGGTAGCCATTCCCTTTTAAAACCTGTTTTGCTGATACACTGGAATCTGTGTTGAGATGGTTGTTCTTGGTCACTCAGAGAAAATACCTTGTAATAGAGGAAAAGGTTAGGTGAAGGGGAAAATGCAAGGCTTTTAATCTGTGTTAGAACATAAGATGTATTTAACTGGGGCTGCAGGCCAGTACAGGACAGGAAGTCAGTGGTAGTGTGTGAGCACAGGGCAGGAGAGCAGGCTGACCCTCGCTTCCATCACTTCCCCATCACTTTCCCCTTCCCCCTCCTGAAGGTGCAAGGTGATGCAGGAAAAGAGGTTTCTCCCCCTCTCCCTGCTACCTACCAGTGTATTCACACGGAGAAGAGTCTGTACCACCCAAACTTTACCTTACCTCTTCCTCCCTTAATCATACTAGTCCTACATACTTGTTGCCTATAGTAGTGTTTGAGATTTTGAAGCATCAATAAGTGTGTATGCAGGCACTGCAAACTGACTGTCTTACCTAGATAAGATTCCAGTAGGCAGGATTTCTAAGTGCCATGAACTGTGCTAATGCTGATGACATTTTTTACTCGTTGTATTTGCTCCTAGATAACAGCACTCTAGTTAGAGCTTTTAAGCTCTGGAAGAATTGTTGTCATAAAGCTTATAATTCAAACAGCAACATTAAAAATGATGAAGTAAAATTCCTGTTTACTCATGTGTTCAGTCCTGTGGAATAACTGATTTTCCATAACAAATAATTTAAATAAAATACTTGGAGGATGAATGCAGAAAGGCAGTTACTGTTCTATTTTATATTTTTGTCTAGTATTATATAGTAATCCGTAAACATGATGGGTACATGATGCTTGTTTTGCATATTTATATTAATGTCTAATGAAATTTGAGTTGTATTTTTTTGTGTTTGTTTTTATAGCTCAGTTCCAAGAAATAAAAATCCATTCCAGGAGGTAAGTCACATAGAAATTATTTTTCAATGTTCCTGTGTTAAAAATAAATAAGTCCTGAAGTACAGTGATTTTTGATGATCATGATTAAGGAAATCAGAGGTCTTATTTGCAGAAAAGCACTTAGATTAATTATATCTAGTACTAATTATAATTAGCTGTTATTTTGGAGTCCTTTTCATCTTCAAGGGACTATATAAGCATGAACTAATACTGGATAAAAAAAATGTAGAAAATTCTTCTGAAGGTAATTACAGAAATTCACTAATATTCTAATTGGGTACTGAGCAATTTAAACCCCTCATTTTAATACCAGATTTTCAGAATGCTCTCTAGATTTAATCCTTCATCCAGCCTCAAACAATAATGTAGACCACTGATGTAAATGATTACTTTAAACAAGCTCTGCAATTAAAGGAAAAAAAAATAATGTATCTTGTCATTTGATACAAATGCCTCTAACTTTCAATATTTTTCTACATAAATATTTGCAAATAGCAAAAGTGTTATCTGATCTTGCTACCGAGTTTCATAAGCAAAATGTTTGCCTTGGCAATATACAAATGTGTCAGATTTCTCAAGAAATGCCCTAATTATCCTCCAGAATTAAAGAAATACCTTGTGATATCAGATATATACATATGGCTACAGATGGTCATAGCAAAAATTTCAGTAGTAACATAAAGTCTATATAAAATTCATATAGTGTTGTTAAACAAGTTTGGATAGTGAATATTAACAACTAAGTATCATTTTTCTAGTCATGAATTGTTCTCTTTTAAACAGAGCCCAGAAAATGCTGATGGCCTTTACTTGTAATATTATAAATTACTAGTGGTAGTAAGTGGGAAGGGAAAAAATAATGGAAAAGTATATTTCTTTATGATGGAAGTATTTTATTTATGGCCCAAATGAATTCTTAAGCATGTATGGAAATATTTTAACTGTTCCTATGGCCACTGGAGACCTCTCTGGACAAAAAAGTAACGTGGAAACTGCATATGTATGAAGTATGTCTTAATAGAAGATAGTGACATGTTAAAAGCTCTCAGCTTGCTATCCTGCATTCTACCAAAACTTTGAATATCTTTCTTCACATAGGTGTGATTGTGATGATTTTTGTTGTAGATTTACCAATTTGATATTTCACTACTGAAATTTTAAGAACTTCCATGCATACTCTAAAAATGAATGTGTTGCCTTTTAGGCTATCGTGTTTGTAGTTGGAGGAGGCAACTATATTGAATATCAAAATCTTATTGACTACATAAAGGTATGTGTACTTCTGTCAGCTGTAGTCTATAACTTACTGATACAAACCAGATAGAGCATGTTTTCTGTAATATTTAGTATTTAGAAGATCAAGTCTATGAATTTAACCTTAATATCCTTATTCTATACAGAGTCTGGGAAAAAAGGAATGTAAGAAATCAGTAGAAATTGTGAATTACTAATTCAGACCAAAAGACTTACTGTTTCTGTTATTTTACTCGTGGGCCTCTTTGGAGTTGTGTAAATAAACTGCTTGCTCTTCTATTTTGTGTTCATACACACCAGTGTGGTTGCAAACTGTCAGCAGATGTAGCAAACTGAATTAACCTGTCTTCTGTACTGATACATCAAATGCTATAGGTTTGGCTGTTCATATTGTTTTAGAGTCCTGTTACTAGTTACTGTTGTTAAATAAAGCAGCTGTAGCATATCATAATCTTGAAAGTGAGGAACTGCTCAGAATTCTATAGTTTTCATAAATCTTGGAAAAGAGAGACCACAGTGCCTTTTCATATACAACTTCACAATATGGAATCAGTTCAAAGACCTGCAGATAACAGTATGTTACTTTATGACAATCTTACTTGAGCATACTGTGTTGTTTCAGAAGCCGGCATAATACAAATACTAGGCTATCTGTTAAAGCAAATATCAAATTGGCATTAATATCTAATCATTTATTACTTACCCACATTTAGAAGTTTTGACTACTGAGTTAATAGAAGCTCATTCTTGTTAAACTGTCATTTGATTCTGTGTAGAATTCATACAAGGTGTCATATGCACAAAGAAGAAAATCTGTAACCAAAAATCTGTAAACTGTAATGCTGGTGTAACAGATTTAATTTCTCTGGTTCCAGCTGGCCAGACTAGCAGAACACATGTATACCAAAAATCAGTGGATGGAGAAAAATAACTAGATCATAACAGTTTCTGGGAGGCAGGGATGGTATTCAAGCACTTTACAGGAATAAAAAAAATAATGCAAAAGTAATCTCAATAAAATTTTGAAGAAGGTAATAAATTATTTAAGAGCAGCAGCATACCATTCTTTGTTCCTGATCTTAACCTTGTTCATGGTACAGTTGTCCTGTCCTGTGGTAGACTGGATTGAGGCTTTCCACACAAAAGAATAAATATGGAGCATTAGTCACTGAAAAACACTTCTTTACAAAGCACATAAGAATTTTATGTCCTGGTAAATCTTGAAGAATAAAAAGTCCGAATGTGTGTGCTGGGTTTCCCTCTCTAACAGGCAGCCATTTTGGAATGGAGCTGGTGCAGAAAGGATGGGAAGAGGAAAGTAAATGAAAGGAATCATTTAGATTAGTTATCCTCGATAACTAATTCAGTGAGGCATCTGCCTGTAGCAGAATGCATTGTCAAATGTTTAGCTTGCTCCTTAGTCTACCCAAAGCCACTTCAAGTACCATATCAATCCAAAAGATGCCCAGCAACTTAAGTATTGTTACTTCCTACTAAAAAAAAAATCTGAATTGCCTAGAGATTACTTCAGTTCTCTGATGTAGCTGCATACTGACAGAGCTGAGGTTTGTTGTGTACCTGTATACACAGGTCACTTGTGTGATGACAAGTTAAATAATCAGCACTTCATACAAAGTGGCAGGAAGCTGAAGTTTCAGAGGAATAAGTGAGCAAACAGGAGGTCATTTGATAAACAGATGGAGGGGACAAAAGGAACTGAAAACTATGGACATGGTAATGTTAGATTTTATGGAGAGTCAGGAGTTGAACATACTTTATCATTCTTCTGGAACCTGTGAATAGAGGTTTTTCATCACAGTTGTCACAGCTGAAGGGTGCTGTATGCTTCTCCAATCAGACTGTGTACTTCAGCAGTGGGAGATGACCTCCCAAGGGGGAAGACTCCCTCACCTTTATTCCACTTAGCCCTTTGCTCTTGAAAAAACAAGGAAGGTTAATGAAAACCTTCATTTTACCTCCCACCACCTGGAAACTTGTGTGTGTCTTCCAGGTGACTCTTATAGTCTTATCCAATAAAATTTGCTTTTCCTTGTGGTAGGCTTCCAGCATCTATTGTTTCCACAGATGTACCTTATTAATTATTCTCAAATTCAATCAGTCTTCCTCCAGAATAAAAAACAGAAAAATCAACAGCTCTGTTCTTGCAAGCAGATACCACAGAGATTTTATTCACTGCTTTATTTTTCTAAGCACTATCCGTTTTGCCAGTTTGCCTCTGAAAGCACAGAGAAAGTATTTTAAAACTTTCTAAAACAGGAAGCAATGTTCATTCAGCATTGACATTCTGCGGTTTTTTGTAGAAGAATTAAGAGGAACCCTCAAATCCAATTAGTTGCAGTTCTGTGCTAGAATGGACTGTCTCACAATGTCAAAAAGCAAATATTTATAATGTTGTTAAGGTAGATTGTGCCTTAAAATATTGTCCAAGTTCAAATCAACATGTTGAAAATGTGTCATCAAAATTGCAAGCCCTAGGGAGCCTCCAAGAGGAGGCTAGCATACTGTTTTATACAAAAGAATTTAGTATATCCTCTAATTTCCTTTGATAGATGCTTAGGAATCTACTGCTTGTTAATCTGTTCCAATCTACCTGTGATACATGTTATCATTTATCACAAGAAATTTAAATCAATCATCATTTTTCCATCATTAAGAAATACTGGACTTCGAAGAGTACTAAGGTTTGGGGTTTTTTTAGATATTAAGCAAGAGTCAACTTGGCTCCAATAATTATTTGGAGATATGGCTCTTTGTTTGAATAAACTAAGTCATGAACTTGGATAGCATACACTTTTTTAAAATTACACTTTTAGAAAAACATATATGACAAACTGGACTTACATTGATGTTTTTTAGAGCTGCCTGAAAGGCAGCAGTCCCATTTCACAGTTACTTGTATAGTTTAAAATATTGGTACAAGGCAGAAGCAAATGTTACTCAGCCACACTGCTGAAAGTGGAGTCTGTCAAAATACCAGTTTAGAAAAAAAGCCCAGACCTACTCAGATACCAAGATTTAAAAACATGGCCTGAAATATTTGCAGATGCAAGCTCAAGTTCCTGCTCAGCACCAGGAATAGCTTATTACAACACAACATTGAAAATCAGTAAAGATGAGGACTTGAGCCAGGATTACAACCTCCCCAGGTAGCAGGTGACCACCAGCTATGGACTGTTCAAATCTACTTCTCTTACTTTCTGCTGAAATGGCACAATTGGCAGTATATGTGAAACAATCATTTTGTCAAGGTTTATGTTCCTATTTTGCTCTTAAATAGGTAAATTTTACTTAACTAATATGGGAAAAGGCAACATAATTTAACAGTGAAACAGATTTCTCAAGCCTGTGTTTGAACCCAGGGGATTATTAGCCCAATACTGGAAGTAATCTCAATCTGAAACTACGTATTAATTTAAACTAATTTTCACTTCCCAAATGCTAACATAGCATTTTGGTAGCATGTTTCAGAATCCTTTTATAAAAAAAAAAGTGCTGCTTTTAATGTCATCATCATATGGAAATAAATTACAGGTTGAAGTTTTCAGGCTTTAACTCAAAAGGAACAGTAGGTATGTTGGTACTATTCTTAGCACATTGCCCAGTTATTCTAGGGAGTAGACTTTTCTCAAGTAAGGTTGTTAGCTTCCCTAAGCCATTCATAGATATATCAGAGAGCTTAGCATTCTACTGAATTTAAATGTGTAAAATGTTCTGGTTTTCCACTTTCTTTCTGCCTCTGGTCCCTTATTTTCCACTTTAGTTTATTCACAGGTATTTTTCCTGTGATGGGACCACTATCCTTTTTCCAGCCAAAACTCCAAAGTCTTCAACATCACTGAAATTTTACTGGGTTCTTTTGGTATACAATTAGTTTAAGCCACCTCTCCTACTCTGTTAAACACTTGATTTCTTACAGACTTTTCTTTTTTAGGGTAAGCAAGGTAAACATGTCCTGTATGGCTGCAGTGAACTTTTTAATGCTACACAGTTTATAAAACAGGTAGATAACTTTGATAACCTCCATAATATTTATTACTTCTTTATCTGTGAATTGATTTATATAATTCTACGTGTCTCCATGGATTTTTATCAAAAAAAATTAATATGTGAAAGATTAATACATGTTCTTGTTACCTATTTGCTTTTGCTTGAAGTGGAAGTTTGAAGTCATTATTTTTAATTTGCTTTTAAAGGCCTGTATTGTCAATGGGAGTTCACAGGTAATGCGGGTGAACAAGTTCATATTAATTGCCTTTACATAAATCCTACTGAAAAGAATTGAGTCAGTTCTTGATACTTTCACAAATAGCATGTCTTTCCAGGGTATTCTTGCAATTTTTTCAAGTTACAAGATCTGGTTTATAAATACCTATAGATATGTAGATATAAAAATAGTGGCCTAGTGGGAATGTGATGTCCATACCTATACTAAAATCTGTCTTTTAGTGCGTCATCATCACCATTACTTCTTTATGCCTCATTCCAATTCAAATACAAAATAGAAATTATTCACTGTGGTCAGCAAATAGCAGACCTTCAGTAGAGGCCACTACCTATGGTTTTATGTCCTACTAACATGAGAATAAGTTATTATTCAAAACTACATTTTAAAGAACTAAATTTATTCTTGTTGCACTACAAGGAGTCAAATGATGCTTGTCAGCTTTTAATTCCTCATTTAGCTTAATTAACTTTTTTTTTTGTCTTGACTATGTACACTGTACCTTTACCTCATGAGAGGTATTCATATATGAGGATTTGAAGCTCAGGTTCTCTCCTCTGAGGGTATGCATTAAGTATTCTATATACCAGCATAATTTTGGTTGTCAGAGACAAACAAAGTTTATAGGACAGAAATATTTACTGTATGAACTGGATATTAGTTTGACTGAAAGAATAAGATTAGCAACCTAATGATTTTCTGTCTCTTTGTGTTTAGCTGTCCCAACTTGGCCAGAAATAAGACTGAAACACCACTACCTGGATGGCAGTGTGACAACAGAGAATTGTTACTACATTCAGATACCTTCATATCTTTAATTTTGTCATTATATTAAAACTTAAACCCACTTCATGAATATGATAACTTTTAAAAAAAATCTGTAATTAATACGGTGTATATTGGTATTTCAGAAATAAAACTTAAAACCTGCTATATATTTGTGGGGGTCAGTTTCACATTATTACATTTTAATTGCAGTATTAGCTATGGTATATGACAGAACTGGCTGAAAAGTATGGCATTTTCAAGTTCTTGTATGTAATTTCCTGATACAGTAAACAGGGCAATAGCTTTAAGAAAAGGTCAAGTTTGTCTTTAGGAGTTATGTCTTCTTGAAAGCCAGAATATCTTTATTTAACAAAATTTAAGAGAACAGAACTGCCTTTTAGGACTACAGACATAC
The DNA here is from genome assembly GCA_013398175.1 of Climacteris rufus. Classification (NCBI taxonomy): domain Eukaryota; kingdom Metazoa; phylum Chordata; class Aves; order Passeriformes; family Climacteridae; genus Climacteris; species Climacteris rufus. Next base: position 1,077,440 of record VZRZ01004709.1, read on the forward strand.
AGCCTTAGTGCAAGAAAACTACTTCTAGCTCTTACCTTTTTATTTTACCAAAGTCATTATTAGATTTGTGCTGTCTTTGCATTATGATCGAAAGATGCACTGACAGGATACCTTCAGTACAAGTTTCTGGTGCAGTAATTTGTCTTTTCTCCTAAGTTTAAGAGAAAATTGGTTGCCAACACAGTCACAGTTTCAATCTGTAATCTGAAAATTGAAAAATGTAAACTGAAATCTGTAATAATTTTCTTCTGCACTTTTTAGAGTAACTGCTTTGACTGTTATGTTTGGGAAGAACCCAAGTCATACTCACAAAACAGCTCTTAACTGTTTTATAAGCACATATTTAAAATACAGCTTTTAACAATTCCATTGGGTAGGGGCAGTTTAGTAGTTTAAAGAATCCAGTAATGATAGAGAATGCATACAGGAATTGAGAGAAGGTAACAATATTATTTTTTATAGATGGAGGTCTCTGCCTCCAGAAACTTCCTCTCTGGAAACAGCACTGCTACTGGTGAAGCAATAACATGACTTCAAAACGAGGCCTAACAAACTCAAAAAGTGAAAACACTTCTTGTGCATTTATTAGCAAACTGTGAGAATTACTGGTTTACTGTAAATTTTTCAGTATTGCTTTTTGCACTGTTTCTCAATGTTGAATGTTAGTTTTGCACTTAACACAATGCCTTTTCCCCAACTAGATTGTTTTTCAGAACATCTGTAGAAGAAATGCAGTTGATCTATTCCTTGAAAGTATCACAAGAAAAATATGCATAATCTAGACCGTTATCAAAAAGTAATAATGTTATTTGTCTCAGCTAAGTGTTGTAAGCTACTCCTTGATACTACTATAAATTCCTAGCTTTGCCAAGTCAATAAATGCATTTACTATGGTGTTCATTGTAGTTGTTGCATGTGAGCACTCTCCCAGATTTCAATTAGCAGGGACTCACTGTCAAGTGCAGTATGTTATTCTAATTCCCTATATATGTATCTGCTATATTTATTATCAAAGCAAGGTCAAAGTGTCTCAGGAAAAGAAAATCACATTTAAAGTGTTTATTGCTTCTTGTGGGAGTTCGTTCCAGGTGCTTGCAATAATCCCTCCTCAACTGTGCTTCCTGTGCAGAGTTTTAACCTTGTGGCTGACAACCAGCTTATGAAAAATCTGACCGCTTTTTGTCCAGATCTTGGCACTGCTCACTGGAACCAGAAGCACTCCTGAATCCCAGCTAACAGAATTTGCTCTTGCAGTAAACTGTGTGAAGATATCAGAATCTACTTTGGTGGCTACATTCAGAAATCTCAGTTTTCCATCTTTACACTGCCTCTGGAAGTGGTGCCCAGCTTTATAACTGGGTCTTCAGGTCTGCTGTGTGAGCAGGCACTGCTCAGTTTGGGAGTTGGATTTTTTTAAAAAAATAATAAATATAAGATTTGTACTTCAAACATTCTTTCCTTTATCTCCAAAATAGTTTTCTGGTTTTGTTGTAGTAGTTATCCTGAAGCTCTCTGTTACCATTCAGTTGTGCATTTACTGCTCAGTCTCTGTAACAGTGTGCATACCTCGTGCTTCTCCCTTGCTAACACAACCTGAATTACGGCGTGCTAGTTTTTGTTACCTGGCCCTTTTTCCCAAGTACCTCTTTGAATTCGAGCTGTACAAGAAGTCTCTGGTTAATCTAGAGGCAAACAATGACAGTAAGCTGTCCCTTTGGTAAGCTTGTTCAGTTTATAGCCAGTCACTGTGCCCTTCGTATCCTCAAAGGTCCCTCAAAGCTCTGTGCCTAGAGGAGAGGTTTTGCTTGGCTCAGTGGGTCGTTCAAGTAAAATTGCAGCATTAATGTTGCTAATAAATATTTTAGGTGGTTGCATGAAAGACCTGGGAGGTTTGGAACCTTTCTATCTCCTTCTCTCTTGATAAAGCTCTGACAGGACCATCTGGTGAGGCAGAGCCAACGGCAGTGCTGGCTTCTGGCACAGCAGCTCCAACTTCTGCATCTCAGGACAGACAATTCTTCGTTGGGATATACCTTCCCATTTAGGTAAGTAAGGTTACTCAGCAGAAGGCTGAGTGTCAAGTGCTGTACCTGTTCTCAGGAAGAAAATTAGCAGTCTGGTTTCCAGCTGTGGAAAATTGGCACATCGATCTTTCAGGAAGTAGAGACAAATCTTACAAACAGTAGCACATACTTTTTACTTATGAATTTGTTCACATTTTGAAATTATAACCCTTTGCTTGCTTTCTTGTTTTAATTTGAAGATTTTAGAATATTTAGATGGATATTTTGTGACTTAATGGTGGATTTAGTGCTTTTGTTTTTCAGAATTAGACACCTCTAAAAAAGTAAAAGTAACAATCAAAAAATGAAACAATCATAATAAAGAAAAGAATCTTCTGGAGACCACCACTTTTTAAAAATGCCCATATTTGTATGATACAAATCAGATAGAAATCTTTCTTATGTTAGAAGGAAATTTTGCTGTTGGTTGATGGTGTTTGCATCAGTCTGAATAGAATGTCAAATAGCAGGTTTTTCTCGAAACACAGGTTCTGCAGAGAACAGGAACACTACTATCAGTCACAGTTAGAGAGCCAGCACTGCTGTGCATACAGAGCTCTGGGACTACAGCTGAACAAAGGGCAGCATTTCTCTTTCCACATAAATAGTATACTCCAAAATGGAATTGCTTAATGGTTAGTTCATTGTGTTGACTGGAGCAATCCTGTGAGGTTTAGGAGGTAAAGGTTTATTAATGGGTACGTGGGAACTTACTTCAAAACTATCACAACTACATTCTTCAGATCTGAAACAAAAGGTGTTGGGCTGCAACAACCTCATATCCCTTGTTTACTGACAGTGGAGACACCCACTCAGTCTCTTTGTGTGGATCATTCATTAGTTGTGACTCCTTGCTGACAGATGGCTCTGGCTCAGAGAAAGCCAAGCCTGGCCAGTGTTCTAGTGGTACGGAAAAGTTAGCCACAGTGTCAGTGAATTCTGTGTAACTTCAGAGATCAAAGAAGATGTTGATAATTTTCTAACTGTGAATCAGTAGATGAATTGACACACTTCTGTTTTATTTGGAAGTGGCTTAGTAACACTATTCTGTGCAGCAATCTCAGTTGTTTTCAGCCACATTGAGATATATTCTGCTCCTTAATATGGCCACATGTCACTGCAACACATATCCTACTTGAAAGGCATACAAAAATCTGCATATTGAATCCACCAATGCATCATAATTTGTTTTTCTACAATTGTGAAGTATGTGGTAGTTCAATTGCCACAAGAATTTTAAATTCTAGTTATAAACTTTGTAGCTTTCCCTTTATCTGCCAGTGTCCTTCCTCTTATGTAAACCAAGCAGGACTAAATTTTGCATTTCTAAAATGTTATGTTAACTTTTTCCAGCTTCTTCTCATAATTGCATAGGTTGACTTGCTTGATTTGGTAATGGGGGAGCGATCTTTATCCTGTGAAACCAGACTCATATGCCAAAAAACCTCAGAACTATCGGTTCCAGGTCCTACTTCAGTCTCTGCATCTCATGTGTGCGCTCCTGTTTTTGGCAATGTGAAAGGGGTAGATCATAGACATAATGATTTTACAGAAAATCGCATTTTAGCACCTCAGCATGGACATGTCTAACTATCATTTACTGCTCTGAATTCTTATTTGTATTATGCATGTATCATGAAAATAAATTGATGAAAATTAATGGATGAAAATTAAGTCCCAGAAGGTATGTAGCTTTCCTTGACAATAATTGCTGTGTATTCTGTCTGTAATTTCTGGGAGCTTTTGATTTGGTTTTAATAACAATGACCTGATATGAATACAATTCTCCATAGTGTTTCCTTATAGCTAAAACCATTCCCCCGCTTTTTTCTCCCTTCCCCAAATAAATTTATAGCTTCTCTGTACATATAGACCTTCAAAGGTTTTCAAATCATAGTGAAGATACAGTTGTAATAAATAATAGAATCATTCTACTTCGTTTTGGAGAGTAAAATTACATAGGTCAGCTCAAAGAATTTTTTGTGTGTTAGACTTAATTGAGCTGTTTAATTTACTCCCAGAAATGACCTAGGACCTTTTGTACATTCAGCTACAATGGCAAAGCTTCCTGGGTTCTTCCTGCACCTCCAAACCAGGAGAATACTTGCAACACTTTGTATAAGTTGCCAAATGATATTAGGAGCTCTGTTCTGAAATGTTTATTACATTCAGTCTGATACATGCTCTCAAAAGATTTTTTTAAACTGTAAATCAACATGTACATTTTATCTGTTTCAAGTGCAAATAACTGTGCATGTACACTTTTTCTAGACCACAAATACACATCATATGATTGAATAAGGGCAACAGTTTCTTCCATCTACAGATCTGATTGGAATTGGTGACTTCCTACTTGGTTTATTCATTCTTCTATGCAGCAGTGTTCTCTGTTATGCGCCCGTAACAAAGACTCTCAGATCGGGTCACAAGAGTGAAAAAAATGAGGGACAGATGATGGGTTGTGACACAAAATGTTTCACAGGCAAGCACACATTTTTTGTGTAGAGCTTGTGTAATAGCAAAGCTAATTGGATTCCCAGTTTTGCTAGCACTGAAATAAACACTCTCTTTTTATATGTGAAGTGAAACACAGCTGGTACAATATTTTCTTCAGATTTCCTTACCTCTATGTTCCAGTCCTCTAGGAGGATCTCTTTTGCTTCATTTTCCTGGGATTGTTGACAGCTAAACTGCTGAGCTCCAGCTGGGATGTAAATTCACCCCTGAACTGGAACATGGGTCCATTCCCATAGATAACTAATCAGCCATGGGTCATTCAGATATAGTTTGAATTGGTAACTCATGGGGAAAGATACCTGCTCCTAACTGTCATAGTCTGTCTAGCTGCAGTACTGAGGATATATTTTTTATCTTCCCTGGGAAAAAAGCTTTGGCTAGCCACCCTTCCCTCAATGTAAACATGCTTTGATGAGCTCTTTGAAAGCAAACAATGTGAAGATAAACACTACTACACAGGGAAGGTAAATACATAAATGTACCTTCTGTGGTTTTTGTATCTGTCAGGCTGGAGGTCACCTTTATCACATGAGAGATAGGGAGGAAAAACCTTCATGTTATGCTGTGGGACTGTTCTGAAACTCTTACTGAGAAATTATGCAAGTCTTCACTGACCACCACTGATCACCACCACACCTGATCAGCAGCTTTCTGATGTTTCTCTTGACCACATCTCTCCCCAGGGCAGGAATCTGGTCTGTTAACCTTACCTTGCATAGCACAAGGAACAGAAGTGGTGTTACCAGCCCAGGGTTCTCAGGGTGGAGAATGGTGCCATACTCACTTCTCACTGGGAAAGTTGAATTTGTGCAGGCTCAGGGCCCAACATGAAAATGGGTGAATCTAAAAGAGGACACTCTTCTGCTGAGCCAGTTTAGGAGGTTTTTTTATTATAATACCTCTCACTTATTAGTTAGTATTAATTTTGTATCTTATCTCTCCCTCTCAATTCACTACAATATCAATGATCAAAAGCATGGTCCCTATACTTTTAGATAGGGTCCAGCTTAGTCAAACAGTCAGTGAAAACTTCATGAAATCTGGCAGTCAAACCATGAACAGGAAATCAAACTGTGATGTTTTCCAAATTGTTTTTCCTCCTTTAGGTGTCATTAGTAATTTGTTCTGCTATTCTCCTGGCCTGGCCTCCCTGTGTGTAGTCTCTATCTGGTCAGTGCCAAGCTCACCTGTATCCCAGCCAGGCTCCAGTGTCCCAGCAGAGACAAGGATTTAGCCCCCAAATACTAGTTTGGATACCTCAAAGGAAACAACTAGTTCCCTTCCCAAACCCACAGAAATATTTGTACAGCTAAAGTTCCTGAAGCAAAAACACATCACAATCAGAAGAATCCTTTGGCACAAGATGACCTTGCTTTCTCTTACCTGTTTCTAATAAACACACATTTTGGGAACAAAAACAGTGCTAAGAAAATAAGTGCAACCCTGGCTACAGAAGGGATGAGATCTGGACTGCATTCTTTGGAAATTTTCACAGTAAGATATTAAGGACAAATGTGTCTGTAATTTAGTTAATATGCCACGTCTTGATGCTGTTCATATATATATATATATATTTATTTTTTTTACAATGACAATAGAATAGCTAAGTGACCTCAAAGAATATTCACTAAAAGGCAATTTTGCTTGTGTCCTCCTTCCTTTTATTTAAGATTATTAAATTAAAGGGATTCCTTCTGTTCAAGTGTTTTTACCAGTTCCCCAAAATTTACCCAGTATTCCAGTTTTTCTGAGCATTCCTAGTGCTCCTAAATCTAAGTCCTAAATGGAAGAAAATGTCTACTTCTGCAGCTGCATCCTCAGGAAGTCTGTAATTGGGCAGCCACTGTGTCCAAGTCCAAATTCTCAAACAGGTCTGCTCTTTATGGTTTCGGATTTTTTTTTCCCATCACAATGTACATAAAACTGGAGAAGGATGGCAGGACTGACTGCAATTTGCAGGTGCTGCCTGGTTACCACCTCCGTTTCCCTTGCTCTTTCAGAACATTTTTGGCTGTATCTGCAACCTCCCGGCTGCCTGGGCCGGACACGCCAGCATGGCACAGCTGGGATAGCAGCCATGACAGAGTCTGGGCCTTGGGCTCCATGGCTGCAGAGTCCCGTGCAGCCCAGGCCCAGGAAGCCGTGCGTAGCAAGGCAGCTGCTGTGGCTGGGCCAGACAGCACAGAGAGCACAGCTGCCTCAGGAGGGAAGTCAGTCGGTGTCACAAAAGGGCCAGGAGAGACTCTGAGGTGGGCAGATGTGGATGAGCCACCTCCCTTCTCCCAGCTGAAGACACAGATCAGAAGGGTTGGGATGACACAAGTGCGAGGAAGGGTTTATGCGTCTGGCAGGGCTTGGAACCAACTTATTGGTTTACAGAAAGCTCTGGAAGAGTCAAATATTAAATGCTTATTCAGTGTGATGAGAATTAGTAACTGAAGTGGTCTCAGTCTGTATTATAAAAGGAAAATGGAGAATGGGGGCATTCTCAAGGCATCAAGGTGTAGAGATCACTCAGGCAGCAGTGTGTGAAGGGGGAGGGATCATTAAAAATACTCCAGCACAAGTCCAAGGAGGAGATTGTCCCCTAAAATTAAAGTTAAGGGGAGAGAGTAATGCTACCAGTCAGCAAACTTACAGAGACACTACACGGGTTACCACACCCTTCCCACAGCAGTCTTGAGTAGGGGACCAAGAAATAACAGTGGGCTCCATCCCAGGGGTGGTCCCAGGATAGAGACTATCTCTCTCCCTTCTCTCTCCTCCACAGGAGAATGGCCAGGAGAAAAGTAAAGCACTAAGTCATGAACCTCAAGTAACCACATATTTTTGGTACCATCCATCACCAAACAGCCAGGAGGGAAACACCAGCATCCAAAAATGATACCCTGCTGAGCCAGGGATGACTGGGTACACCCTGGGATTCTTCACTAGAAAAATCAGCTAGAAGAAACTAGTGAATACATTCACATATTTAGGCACAGTACCGAGTACCAGGAAATTACGAATGCCACCTATACAAAGAGTATTACTTGTCAAGAGGAGCACATAGAAAGACCAAAGAAAATGCAGTTCAAGTGACTTCAGGTGCCTCTTAGATCTTGCATGTGGTTTGGTTCCTCAGCTCCATTTCCACTGTACAAAACTTTGTGGGTATACAAAATAAAGGTGGAGATGAGAAACATGAGGTTGATCCTACTGTTGTTGTATTGGAAAGCCTGGACTGAAAATGAAGCAAAAGCTCAGCCAGGTCCCCATATCAGACAAAAGTTGGATATAAAATAAAGTCATCTTTTGCTACAAATACCACTATAGTTGTTTTGAAAGAAAGTACAAGAAGACATCAATTTGTGCCAGTAGACTGCCTTGCAAAGCATACAATGATGTTCCCAAGTCTTTTGGAGAGACTGGTACTATGTGTCCAACTATGTGAGGATCAAATTCTTGAAAAATAATTAAAAAACAACAGTCAAAGGATATCTACCTGCAGCATCTTATGCTGTTTTGTATGTTCTTTTGTTCATCCCCAAATTCATGAAAACTCGTAAGAGACATCAGTACATTATGTACTACAATGGCAGTACATAATACATACTGCATAATGACCTGCAATACATATTTCCACACACAAATTTTATTATTAAATACAAAACATGGTTTTAAGTATCTTCACATTTTGCATATCACCATTATAATTAGATGAATGTGTTGCCTACCTTATGCAAGTGCTTTTATTGCGTTATATGTTTGAAAGATCCACACATCTAAATTTACAAAGTCAGTAGTCAGTTGTTTTGAAATGAGAAAAGAGTTGACATGATGATGAGAATTAAAATAAAATAAAATTAAAATTAAATTATTACTCATCAAATTGCATCAAGGTATTTTGCTTACTATTTACTTTAAACCTGACTGGTAGCTTGGTATTATGAGCCATACTTAAAATGGAATGCAATTAACCTGAAATAGAGTTTTTCATTATTATTTTAATAAAAGTGTTTTTCATAACTCAGCATTCCTTTTTCCTTTCCCCACTGTGATCAAAATGTAACTGTCTGAAAGTTCATCTGGCAGCGGAAATGTTATTTCCAGTTTGCCTACAGATACAGGCATTTCTCAGGGGCTGGCTCATAGCAGACGCTTTTGTACATAGTCTTTAAACTTTGCCATTTCAGAGGCAAGCACTCTTGATCAAAGGATGAATAAAAAGAAAGGCCTCAGGAGATTCCTTCTCGGCTGACTACCTCCAAAGGGTCCACTCGGGTTATGAGTTCTCTGAATCTCAAAGCTACCTTTAGTTTCTATTTTTATCTTCTGCATTTCTAAACCTGTAGACCTAAAAGCAACTATAAATCTTCCTTGTGGCTTGTTTCACACATTCCTTTTAGGGAGAGAGGGAAGGGGAATAGTGGATGGAAGGCAATGCTGTAGTGCAAATACCCAATTGATCTGGACATCTCCATAGGACAGTGTTGTTATCCCATGGACCACAGAAGAGGTTATGTTTGTAGGAAGAATGCACGGTACTTGTTTTGAGGTCTGTGCATGCAGAGCAGAACCCTGAGAGCAGCAGATGTGTAGCGTGATGGTCCAAAGAGCAAAGGGAAAATGCACCACAGTGACCCATGTGAACACTGCCCTTTTTTAGGTAGTGAGGCAACAGCATTGGTACCACGGAGGTGTGGGAATGAAGTAGGGAGCCATATGCACGATAGGAAAGAAACAGCTAAGAGGGGTAAACAGCCACCATTTGAGTTAGAATAGCTCTTAATTGGAATCTCTAAAAGAAAAGATGTAAAAGAACAGGCACGCACACATACAGAATTATCCTTGTAGGAGGAAAGTTTTTCCTACTGCAAGAGAAAAGGGCCCTATTCTACTGAAATGAAATACTGGCTACTTAACAGGACTTAACAAAAAAAGAAAAAAGCATCTGAGAACAATGTATCTATTATAGCCTTGTTTTCCAGCAGATGTTTTGAGGTGACACAGAACAGTTTAGTGGCTGGGTGTTCTGTTTTAAAGACCATGCTGTGAGTCGTTCCGGAACAGAGCTATTTTGGCTATACAGGGCTCTTGAATTACCATTTTCAAAGTGTACTTAAGCTAGTAAGCTATGTGTAGCTAAAGACTTTTGTTTGAGGAATAAGGGCAGGAGACCAAGAAAGGTACCTCCAAAAGGAAAATGGGCTTTATCACATCAAAGTGCACAAAAAATTCTAATCTTATCTGATTTTTAACACATCACTCTACAGCCTTAGTAAAATAACGTATTTTGCTTGAATTCAAAACTAACATTTCTAGCACGGAGAAAAAAGAGCTTTTGCTTTGCAAAAATATTTTTGCAACAATCAGGTGTCTGAATGCACTTCCCACAGAACGAGCACATGAAGTGAATAAGGGTGCTATAAACTGTGTTTGACCTTTAAACAGCTCTCATTTTGAAACAGGCCTTCACTGAAGCAATGGCACTATTCACAATGAAAAAATTAATCAAGGTCACTCAGCATGAATTTACCTTCCAGAAGTTTGAATAAATGAACTGTTATTTAAGTAGTAAGAAATTTGAGAATTTCCCCAATTTCATTAGTCCTCTCTATGTGACAAAAGACCTGGGAGTATTTGCAGGGCCAGTCTGCAGATACCTGCACAGTGCTCAGGCTGTGGGCAGTCAGTGTCCAGGTTCTACCCACAGCTTATGTAGGTTTGTGGGTAGCAAAGCACTTTATTTTGCTCTTCAGAGGCCACCATAAATGTATTGCTGCCAAGCCTTTGTGCTGGACTCGCAACTTTCACATAAATGTGATTGAACTATTTTCAGAGCTGTTCTTGCCCATCACTGCCACATCCAACCTGGGTCCCTGGAACACTTGCAGGGATGGAGCATTCACAGCTTCTCTGGGCAACCCATTTCAGTGCCTCACCAAACTCACATTAAAAAACTTTTTCCTAATATCTAATTTAAGTCTACCCTCTTTCAGTCTGTCCTTGTCCTGTCACTACATGCTCTTGTAAAAAGTCCCTCTCCAGATTTCTTGTAGGTCCTTTCAGGTACTGGAAGGCTGCATTTAAGTCACCACAAAGCCTCCCCAGGCTGAACAACCCCAATCCTCTCAGCTTTTCCTCACAGGAGAGGTGCTCCATCCTTCTAATCATCCTTTGGCCCTCTGGACTCACTCCAGCAGGCCCATGTCCTAAAAAGAAGCACTAAATTATTTGCCTATTAATGCTAATGGTATCACCCATTGCTGACTTGCTGGTTTTCTCCAGACAAATGACTCTACCAAGTTCTCTTCACTACTTTCTTTTCCCTGCTCACTCACCAGACATTTTTCCCAGACAGATTTTCTTTCACATAGGACAGAGTCAAAAGACAAAGGATTAAAATCTATTTAAATCAATTTGATAGGAAAGCAAGAACCTGAAGGGGTGGGGAAGATGCTGAACTGTTCACTACTGATCTGATGGTGTCTCCGCCTGAGAAGTCCTACAGATTTCAGGGTAGAAAATCCTCCCCAACCCCTGCACCCTCAAAAATCAGCATCCATGTATGGGAATATTTTCATTTACATCTCTACTAGTATCTTAAACAATTCAATCACATTAAATAAGAACTATCAGACATGGCAATCTTAAAGTACACCCTCTGCCTTCAAATACTTCTCTCAGGCAAGCAAGGGTAACAAGGCATTTTTCTGTCCCTCTTCTTGGCACAGGCATCGACAGAGATACCCACCTACTGTCAGGCAAGGGGACTAGTCCGCGACACAACAGCCAAATTTGCTTCAATTAAATTCTCATGAAAGTGAAAACACAAATGGCTTGAGACACTTTAGTTTGAAGAGTGTTATGTGCCAGGAGGGTAAGAATTTATTTTTTAATTTCTGGAGTCTGAAAATCAGTAACATAATGAGGCCATAAAGGAGGAAAGAAGGAAACACTTTGAACTTTTTTTCTTCCCCAAACCACTTAAATATTGAAAAGGCCAAGTGATTCACTTTGAAGTCACATTTTAAAACCTTAAATGTAAGAATGTAAAATTCTACTGGTAAAAACGGTTTTGGTTCTTGTTGACCCTCAAGCAATCCTGCCCTTAATTTAAAGTTAGGCTAGTATTCACAAATTCTAAATCAGAAGATAAAGGTTCACAGTCTAGACTGGAAAGTAATAATTAAAAACAACACATGGAAACAAATTATTTGACATTTCTACAGAATTTCCAGGATTTCTAAATAGTGCTACAAAACTGAGAGACCAGTTACTGGATCCAGTTACTGGGAGTCCAGTTACATGGCTTTGTTCTCGAGCCTTTCAGAGCCTATTATGTATGTGGAAACTGCTTTAACAACAAAGAAATTTTAACCACAACTGCTTAACCATTACCAGTGAAAAGACAATCTACTCAACACTCCTAATAGTTGCCAAAGCTATCAGATTAGGCCAGTGTACCCATCTGGAAGTCCTATATCGAGCTATTTTGGAGATATAATGAGCCAAAACAGTTCAGAAAGTGCTCAAGCAGTGAGTTAATATTTTCTTGAAGTAAGAAAATTTCCAAATGTCCTTTCTAATTTGCCTCAATATTTAAAATAAAATAAAATAAAATAAAATAAAATAAAATAAAATAAAATAAAATAAAATATCCTTAGTGAAAAATTACAGATGTACCAGATTCGTTATTTTGGTCACAATGAGGTCAGTGAATATGAAAAGTGAAAAGCTATTTTTAACGTGGAAGTAAAGTCAGTCCCTGAAAAGGGAATGTAGAATAAAACCAAAAGCAAATGCATTTATAAGCATAAAACAGTCTCCACAGAAATTTTTCATACCTACTACCTCAAGCCACAGGAGAGAGAAAAGATTAATTTCTTAGCAGGTAAGCAAGTAGAAATATTAGAGGAATCAGGTACTCTCTCCATCTCATTAGCCAAGACCTTGAGTTTACAGAAAATTCAGGCTGGGAGAAGGGGAGAAATGAGAGGACTGAGGAAATTGATGTCTTCCTCTTCCAGAGGCCTATGGCCTCTGACTTTTTTGGCCATTCCTGTGGCAAGGAAGATTAAGCCCAAAGTATAGAACAAGTTACTACAGAGGTGACAAAAAAGGGAAGGTAAAAGTCGGTGGACAGAACAAATCTGAGAAGAAATTAATGTGGAGAACAAAAGATCTGGGCTCTAAAGAACAAAATTAATTGGTTAACTAATGGGTATCAGGAAAGATCCTCTCCATAACACCTGACAAAGAGTTGTTAAATTTAATCATGCTTAAAATTAAGCAAAAGTTGTTTGGGGACTAGGTCTAGGAAAAGGCCTGTTTACTGGATGTTGTGCAAACCAGGTAGCATTCCTAAATTTCATTTGAAAATACCAATTAGGCATTTATTACAGTAAAGGAAGGAATTTTGCTCAGCGCTTGGTGGAGGACCAGTTATTATTGAGACTGTCAGGTGAGAAGCATTTGTCACAACTTGCTTGAAAATTATCAAGGTTATTAGTATTCTAAAAATAATCTTGGACGAATGTAATTTATTAAAAAAATCTGTCACTGAGAAAGGAGACAAAAATCAAATAAATAAACAGCTCAGTGAAAGAAGGATAGAGGATTACCTACATTTTGCCTGAAACATGATGGTTTTGAAATGTCCAATATTTTTCTGGCTGCTCATGAATTTGGAATTATCCACATCTGTGTGAATCAACACATCCAAGTAGCCAAGGGCAAACCTTGAAGCACAGCTGAAATGCAAAGAGTAGATTTGTTTCATTACCTCACTAACAACACTGGACAGCAGAGACGTGGGGACACAGGCTCCCTTAGGCTCAGTTCATCTTCACACGTCTGCGAGAGCATCATCTCCTCACAGGAGTTCTTCTTCTCAAAACAGGTGGAGGGTGAACAACACTAGGCATAAGAAATAGGGTTTCCCCACACTGACATTTTTATCATTCTCAGCTGCAAGGTCACTTTGAATGAAACTACTCCCTCCTACTCTTCTGGTGTAAACCCTTTTCTCCCAACAACATCCTAAAAATGCTCTATTTTCTATTAAAGCTTAGTTAGCATAACAATGGCACTACATTTTTAATAACACTCACACTGAACATTGCAGCCACAGTCAGTGAAGCTACTTGACATTATGAGATATATTAAAGACAGAATAGGAAGAATATTTATTTATTTACACAAATGTATTTTCTTCAATCCTGAATTTCTTTTATGAGCTAGTAATGAGGTTGATGAAGACATCAGGGAAGATATGAGAGGAAAAGGGGATTACCATGACAACTGTTCCAGTGCTGTCAGAGGGTAGTATTGGTGTGTATATACACATATGTACACAGAAAATTCCAGTGTTTCCATGCTGCTTCTCTTTTTCCAGATAAACCCTACTGCTGCTGTTCTTCAACACAACCTGCAAAGTACTGTCCTTTTTTACTCTAGTTTGTTTGTAGTTTTTCTCGTGTCTGATTTAACATCAAAACCAACAGTCAATGCACATCAAGGCATTGCAAAGGATTTGTCCTTTGATAAATTCTACATTGATTCCTCTTCTACCGCTGACAGCTACTCAGAACATGGCAGGTGGCAACGAGGAGTTAGACCCTGCAAATCGATCTTTTTGGAAAAAAAAGGCAGAGGTGAGCTGATTTATGCAGGGCAAGAACATCTACTTTCAGTGTGTACAGTTAAGGAGACACTAAAGATCCTGCACTCCAGACCATCGATCACTTGGAGCCCTTTGCTCTCTAGGGTGTCAGCAGCTCTGAGGGATGTGATTCACACCGTAGTAACCAGTTGCAACATTATCAGAATGCAACAAATACAAAGGAGAGTCTAAAAACTGTGAGTCAATCCCTTATGCCTCACGGCTGTGGTCACAGGACACAAAAGGGGCAGGAAAGGGAATGTTAAACAAGGTTTTGTTGCTAAAATAAGGAGTTGTGGGACTGCTTGTGCACTGCAGAGTGCTTCCATCAGCACTAAGAGGCTTTCCAAGGAGGGTATAACCCAATCCAAATCCCTTACCTCAGAAACTGGCACATTCTTCACAGCACATACCCAAACCCAACAGACTTCAGGGCTACCTCTGCACTAACTAGAATAGATCTGGTGACAGAGTACTCTGGAGATCCCTCCAGAAGACAATCTCAGAGCCAAAGATCAGAAAGGACTTTGGCTTGGATTTAGTCCCTGGAACTCTGAAAACTGTAATTTTCATTTTTCCTCCCCCTCAGTCCCACTGGTCTTGGATTGATGTTACATTCTTACCTTTTTTACTCAAAGACAACTACTAACTCTATTGAAAACGGTACGTAAATAGTTTGATGAAGGATGTAATTGCAGTAAAATGAAACATGTAACTGACAATGTCATAGCATATCCCAGATTGATCTTATGAAAACTCAAACAAACATGTCTTTGATTGACTTACACAAACAATGAAACCTGTTAAAATATGGTCTTTGTAATGTTTTTCATTCTTATTTCAATATAATCACTTTCAAAGAGGAAGCTCTTTGGAAGAGTGTGGCTCAACAGTATTTTGGCTGATATTAAGAAATCTGTTGAGGATGACACTTGTTGAAAAGCAGCTGGTAGGTCACCGATAAAGCTGATTTGTCACAGCTGGATCATGTATTTGCCACATGATGCAGATCTCATCTTTCTACTTAGTGAAGACTTATTCCTGCATGCCTCTCCCTCTTCTCCTCATCACCAATCCATCCAAGCAAACTCTGGTATGTCAGCTCTGCCAATACCTGACTATGTCCCAGCAGAGCTCTCATTCAGGTAGTGATCACCAGAGGAGCAGTCATCCCCTGAGAAGACAGAAATGCAGTTTTCATGGGTTTGTAGCAAGACTTTTGCAAGGATCTGAAGAGTAATGGACCTGTTCTCACACTGGAAAGTATAGCATACATTGGGCATTTTCGCTTGTTCATGATGTCACACCTTTGCCACACAGAAAATGCCTTTACTTTACAGCAAATTCCCTTTACCAACACTCACTCCTTTCTGCAGCTGGTTTAAAGACAACCCACCTAACACACTCTCTACTTCTTATTCTTCACTAGCACTCCTCTCACACTTGTAAATGTTCTGGTGAAATTTCTCATTTACTTCACCAGGCTGGGAAATTTAATAAAAAATAGATTATGTGCTAGGTAAATACTCCAAAACTGGTACAGTTCTAATAAAATTATTTTAATCCTTTAATCTTCAAAATAGTCCAAAATGCTTCTTGGATCCTTCTCAGTCTTCTCTAAAAGTAAAAAAAAAAAAAAAGAAAAGAAAAAAGAGCCCAGCTACACTCTGTGCTTATTTACAAGCACACATATCTCCACAGATATTTATTCCTGCCTTCCCAGGTATCAAAGCCCAAGACATTTTCCTCACATAGAAGATTGTAGTCAATAATTCCAGCTACTATTTAGCTGACTTGTTTTGCTGAATTGTCTCTAGAAACAAAGCTTTATATGAGAGAATATTTCCCAGAAAACTACACTAGCAATTTGCTGACTAAAACAGCAAAACCAGTGACTAAAGCAGAGCTAAGCTTTGATCTCACAACTTTTCTCACTGCTCTTTCCTTTCAGTTCTCCTTATTATCCTGCCACATGACTTCTTCTCAACCCTTTTTATAAAATACTGAAGTGTGTTTTTTCTAAATGTACGATTCCTACCCTCCATGAACTGAAGCACTCTGAAGGAATCAGATTAGCTATGGAAATTTTTAGCATGAAAACTCAGATAAATGTTTCTGTCATAGTCATGAAGATCAGTTTTCCAAGTTGTAATATTTGTTTTTTTAACCAAGCTTATGAATGCTGCAAAACTACCATTTCAATAAAAAGGGGGGGAAAGTAGTATTTTTTTCTACAATATCTACCAAAATTAGCTGCCAATTTCTCTAGGAATGTTACATAATTAAAACAGAAATGGCATGAAGGAATACTACAGCTTTTCATTCCATGGCCCAACAGGGAAAAATAACAAACCCCAAGTATTACTTATATTTATTTATTCTAGGTATACTGTTTCACTGAAATACAACAAAATATACAACATGTTCTCATACTTGACTACATGTTTTACACCTTCTGCTTGCATAAAAAGTTGCATTTGGAATGACTAAATGTCAACAGGTGTAGTGCAACGTGATATAACACAAGTAAAACAGACATTGACTTACTGTGGGGTGTTTATATCCAAATCTTCAGAATGTCCTTAGATAACAGCAATTGTTTCAACAGAGATTTTGGGGGGGGGGGGGGAGAACATCACCT
>VZRZ01004709.1:1094324-1114004 GCA_013398175.1 Climacteris rufus
GGTGTGGGGGGGGGGGGGAAAGAACTCATTTGAGACACAAAGCTTCAGTTTAAGCCTAGATATTTTCACTTGTGTGAAAAGAAAAAGGAACTAATTAGCCAAACTACAGAAGAGGTTATGGAACAAACTAGCAGACAAATGGGATCCTCAGCTGGAGTAAATTGCTTTGTTTATGTCAGCCTCAACAAGTTGTGTGCCCTGAAATCAAGCACTCTGCAGCCCGCTGACCTGGGTCTGATAGACAGGGACCAGCAGCAGTGTCTGTACACTGGTGTGCTTGGACTGAAGAAAGGAAAAAAAGGGGACACATTCAAGCTCCATAGAAGCGAAGAGGTGAGTGAGGTAGGTCATCACCATGACACAGCTTCTGCTGGCTGTCACTGCAAGCTGAGGCAGTTATGCTCCACAGGGCACTTCTTAGTCCTTGTCTTGGGTGCACAGGGTAGGGGACACAGCCCAGCACTAGGGCAAGTGGATTTCCACAGTCCTGATACACTGACTATCCAGAGGAAGTATTTAGGGAGAGTTTTATCTTCCTCCATGCTGATGTGCTTCTGCTTCCTTTTGCAGGAAAACAGAACACGTGATGGCATAATGGACACCCTCACAATTTGCCAGTGACACAAACAGGACACATCAGAGATCAAACCTGCAGAGCTTAACTCCTCTATGGTACCAATGCAGCCATTTTTTCCCCACAAAGTATGAAGTCTTTCTCTTAGTACTCAAAAAGGCAGCAGTGTCGTAGCTCTGTATACCAAATCAGCTTCAAGCACTATTGAATTTTCTAACGAATTTTGAAACTAAGATTTCTATAACCCTAATCATAATGTTGTGTTCTTATGCTGCCACGCCAACATTTTACGTTTCTATAGTGTTTTCGTCAGATGATCTAAATGTAGCATGAAGGTCCATTTGGACTTTATTTTTGTTTTACTCATACCCAGAGTTACTATGACTTATGACTATGATTGAGAGCAGGAAGCAAACTATATCTTTTGGCATAAGTGCATAAAAATTGCGAAAATTAAGTGAACACTACCCAGTCCACAACTATGAGAAGGAATCAGAGAAGTGACACACCACTTGCCAGCAGGTAGCACTGCTCTGAACAAGCTGGAATAGGCTGACACCCATGCAGTGGCATAGAGCTGATAACACATCCCTTGACAAGCCAGGACAGAGGCTGATCCTTGGCAGGAGAAAACAATCCTTTGGACCAGGCAGATCTTGACCACAGATCACTGATACACTGTGGAGCTTGGGAAAGCCTAAAGATTCCCTTGGAGAAAAGTTCTTGAGTCTAGCCCTCTCAGTCTCAGAGAGAAGAGTCACCAGAGCCCTCAGAGCCAGTAATGTGGCATTTGGCTTGCACTATTGTATACTTAAGAACTGACTAACAAATTGATTCATGTCTGGGGTTTAGTAGATAATAGAAAAAAATGGCTATTATCTGAGCATAAGTGAATGTTTGAAGATTTAAAGTTTTTCCTGGTTCATAGATCTCACTGAGTACTCCAATCATGCTGTCCCCATATACTCACAAATAATAACAGCAACAACATGTACATGTACTGCTGTCTTACAGCAACCTCACCAAACAAAGACCTCTCATCCCTATTTTAGATATGAGAAAATGAGGTATAGGGAGGTAGTAGCTGACTTCTTTCCAAAACTAGCAAAGCTCATAGCATGGCCTTGATCTCCCCAGAGTCAGCTGTGTGGTTCAGCAGATAGGACTGATGCAAGCTTTGCAAGAGATCAAGGAAGAGTAGAGGCTTCTACAGTGTCAATGAGGACCTGTGTTGCCAGTCCAGATCCCAGCTCCATCTGGCCCTGTCAGAAATCCTAGTTTGACCTGAGGATCACAAAAACCACAAAAACTAGTAATTTCCAGTATCCTTGCAAATAAATTGTTTCATCTCTTACTTTGTACCTCTCACCAATTCATGAGACGTAAACAGTTGACCTATCTTGCTCTAAAATTTTGTGAAAGATTTCTAATTGTTGTAGTAGAATATGTCTACATTATAAATCAAGAGTTTCTTAGTAATATTTCATAAACTTCCAAGTACCACTTTTTACCAGGCCACAGAGGAACATGATGGCAGAATGTTCTGTAAACCTATATGTGTATGTTACATATGTCTTTTCTGCCAAGCCTTGTAGCTGTTGGACAAAATTCTGGCAGCTTGGCAGACGTGAGGCTCTAGGATTAGTTACAAGAGGACATTTGCATATAAATCTGCCTCTATTTATGAAGACTGAGAAGAGAAATGTCATTGGATTTTACTATTGAAAACAAAGCATGAAAATCCTCATATAAGTTGAGAAAATTAAACCTCTTTCTCTTCAGTTTAAGGTCTCTGTAAGGTTTGAGTTAGGTTTCTAGGCATGTAGACTATATCCATATTTTTAATGACTTATGTTTGCATAGTTGTTCAGATTGTTTCTATGGACAGGAACACAAACGTGTGTATGTGTACACTGTGAAGTTTTACTTTGAACTAGACCTATTCTGTTCCTCTTCTTCTTTGCCCTGATGGATTTTCTCTGCTTATTGATCCATCTGGCTTGCTACAGGCTGCAAATCAGCTTGCATGTAGTGGGTAGTTTGGATTAGACTACAAGCATCTAGATACACTTATCTACTATCTAAAATAGTGTATTTTTACATTTAAGTCACCTCTTTCCAGGCAGGAAATTGGAGCAAAAGAGGCATATGCAACTAAGAAGATGGACCACAGGTTTTAGCAAAGTAAAGTGAAGCATAATGCTGAAATTTGGAGAATAATTGCTCATTTTGATACCATACCTGTTCTGCATGTAAGTCAGTTTGCCTTATGTGAACAGAAAGTTCACAACTCTGCTGAATCATCCCTACATTACTGCAGTGCTTCCTTATAAAATGCTCTCAGAAATCACGAGTGCAATTTGTTATTAAAAACCCAGTATATTTTAAACTTATATTCAGTACCATCTTCTACCATTGCAAGAAATTGTCTCAGAACTCAACATTCCCAATTGCTAACATTCCATTGGTGAAGTTTTGTTTTCTTAATTTTAAAAGCTAAATTCAAAGTTTCTTCCAAATAAATCTCAGTATCAGAAAAAATCTCGGGCTTAGTGTCTTCTGCTGTTTTGGATGAAGAGATCAGTGTTAGAAACATGGTTTTAGAAGCAGTATTTTATAACTGATTATTGGCTTCTTTCTATTCATTTTTGTGAGTGTCTGTCAACAGTTTATTTTTGCAGGGATTGCTGGCACTGTAACAGCCTTGTTAAAATGGCAACATCATAGATCTCTTGCTTCAACAGTACTTTTAAGACATTTAACTTTCCACTGTTGGCCCACTGTCCTCCCTCAAAAAACACACAATCCTTCTATTAATATATACTTAAAAGTCTATGGAAATGCAGCTTCCTTGATCTCTGCTCCCCCCATGAAGTAGCATCTGCACTAAGACAAGTAGCAAGCTGTCCCACTGCTGAAGCTGTATCCATCTTAGTACCAATAATGACAAAACAGCAAAATGAACCCCATTTTCACTGGAATGTCAGTTAATATTTTTCCAGGTATAATAAAACACATCAGCTACTACTTTAAAAATGTGCCAGCAATTTTTTGTTTGAATTTGCCTTTAGTGCATCTTTAATTTTAAATTTCCTCATTAAATTTTGCTGAAATGTAATGAAAGCACTGCAGAAGTTATTTTAATGCCCACACCGAAACCCAGTCAGTTTTATGGCAAAAGGATCTGTTTTCTATCAGCATTTCAACTTTTCTGCACATAACAAACTTTACAGACTAGTCTCTGTGTGCATGGGGAATTCACATCTGACAACTCACTTTACAAATTGCTTTTCTTACTCCTGGGCCAAATCCCACAAGGTTTGTTAACTCCCATAGCACTTGATGGGAGAGACAGGTGGTCAGAGGGTTGGAAACTCATCCCTGTGTAGGCTGACACCTATTAAACACAAGACCCACTATTTTTTAATCCCCAGGATCAGTTTCTGACTGCTCTATACATATCATCAGGAGGATACAGCTGTTGCAGATCTGAAAGAGCAGACATGATCAACTGATGCCAATACAGGGAGACAAGGGAATTTGTCTTTCCATGGAGAAGAGGCTGCTGTGCAAAAATGTGAAACAGGTCAATATGAAGAAGACAGCTGATGCAACACTAGGAGGAAATTTTATCTCATTGGATGCACGTTCTGGATGTGCCTGTGAACAACCAGTCTCCTCCACAACAAGGGCAGAGGGTAGATGAAGGGGTTTGAAGATATCAGAGTGATTCAGAAGAGTGTTATGAACTGAAGCTTGTGAATTAATATAGTTGAGGTCCAGAAGAGAAAGAGTAACCAGACCTTGTACCACAAGACTATGAGACTGGGATGAGTTGGAAGTTATGGCAGTTCTTAATTTATAACAAGATTAATACAAGCAGTATTTTAATTCTAATAACTAATTCTAATTCTAAATAACTGATAAGACAAGAATTAAAAGACTACGTATTTTTAATTGATGAAATGAAATGAAATGAAATGAAATTGAAATGAAATGAAATGAAATGAAATGAAATGAAATGAAATGAAATGAAATGAAATGAAATGAGATAATGAAATGCATCTCTATGTACTGTTTTTCCTTTGGGCCCAAATCTTTTGATTTGTGCAGTGGCTTCTAAGTGTGCCCTGCTGATCAGGTTGGAGAGCAGGCATTGCTCACTAATGGGCCATTCAAAATGGGTGAATTCATGTTTCTGGTTTTCACACATCTTCACAAACCTTCTATTCTCAGCCAAGTGGCCTATATATAAGTATTCTCAAATATAATATTATAAAAATAAACTGTCCTGTGGCACTAAAGCAATATGGAAGCCATGAGTCACAGTTTAAAAGAACAAACTTTTCAAAAAAAACCAGATTCAGTTCATTTAATAGGTGACGGAGTGAATATGCCCAAAAGCTATCTATTTTTAAAATTTGAAATTTAAAGATTGTAGATAAAAACTATTTTTAAACATAATTTTATAAATTATTTTTATCTAGTCAATTTTATAATTCAGAAACAGGAAAAAAATTGTTGACATGGAAAACCCATTCAGCTATTTCAAATATCTTGAAGATATCCAAAACCTCAACTAAGTTTTAACCACATATCCTTTAGATATGTACCCAGAACAGAGTGAATTTTGTGTTGGTTTATGGTGGAATATTCTCAGTTGCTAATTTTTGACTGCAGATTTCTAATTTTACATGCAAGCAATTGACACAAACAATCCCATACACAAATACAGAAAAGAATGGTTCATCCAAGACAGTTGTAGAACTATTAACTAGGAGAGATATGGCAAAGGATTCTCAGAGAGAAAAGCCCAACAACAAACAACCTTCGCAGTTCTAGTGAGTTGAGATGAGAAGACCACCTCCTTCATGCCCCTGGTTAACCCTATTGTTTTCAGCAAGAACAGGATCAATCCCATAGCTCCAGAGGTGTTAATGGCAGCAGAGTTCATCCTGCCATCCTGTCTGGAGGTTGGCATCTGCTGCTCCTTCCCACCTCCGGCTGCGTGGTCCTGCTCTTCCGCTGCGGTTCCCCCTCTCCAGCTATGTCACAGCAACTGCAGGAGCACAGGGTGAACCGGATTGCCGAAAATATCCCTTTAACAGAGTTATTTTTAACCTGGATCCCTTCAGATTTTGTCAGAGTGGCCTCACAAGCCATTGTGCACGTGGGTGGTTGTAGAAGTGCAGGATAATGAGTTCCAAGAGCATGGCCAGGGGTGGAGGATGGAGAGGATCCTTTAATCTGGCTTCCACCTAAAGGCAGTGAACTGTGAAACTACATCCAGGATTAACAATTACATGTCCAATATACAGAGCAGAAAAAATACTTGTCTTTCTGTCTTAGCCATGAGAAAACAATGACTTCCAAAATGGTTAAAAATCATTAGAATACTTTTCCTTTCTTTTTCTGTCCCCATAGCTAAATATACACACAGAGATATCTTGCAGTATTAAATAGGTATTTCCTCACTTATTTATCCGCTCAGTGTAATTAACTGCCTCTTCTAAAGGACTCCATCAAAGCTGAGTCACATTTACGAGAGAAATCTCTGCTAATAAACTGCATGGCTGTGATCCACAGCAGAAGCACCTAATCCCAGTCACAGAGACAGAGCACCTTCTAGACCACTTTTCTAATGATGGTGTCACAGAGAGGAATTAGTAGTACCTGTAAGACAAAAGCAAAAGTATGTGCATACCAATTAAAATGTGATATTTTCAATCAGGAATGAAGAGGGGCACTGCTCTGAAGGACTGGGAGAGTAGAGCTGTACTTGAGACTTGTCAGTGCTTTCCCACCAACACAGACCAAAAAGGTGTTCATGTACTTACATTACTTATAAGCACTGAATAAACACTAGAAGGAGGAAGATAAATCTTCTTCCTAAGAAGCTCTCTCTCCTTTACTTGTTGATTGATGAGTCCTACCCTTCATTCTCAGAAGCAACTCTCTTCTCTGGCCTTCTGGTACTAGGTGGATTTTTTTAAATAAAGAGGAAGTTTCCCAGCTCAGAGAGCAGCAGCAATGGAAAAACCCACATCCTTGGACTGTCTTTTCTCAGCATTTCCATGCATTTTTTTAAATAGTCATTTGGCTCCTGGCTGCCTATTTGAAGAACTGGCTGCATAAACATGGGGTTTTTTCAGTTGATTCAATTGGTGCTTCTGTACCTAAATAGGACATCAGTATTAGCTATTTTAGTCTTTAATTTTAGATTATTAGTGATATTTTTGCAAGTCTTGCACTCCAAGATTGATCTGGGATTGATATTGCAGACAAAGAGGATTTGGGGTTTTATTTAATCCTCTTTCTTTGTCATGTAGCTAAAAAGGCTTCTGCTTTATTATCAATATTATACTCCAGTTAAGTCAATAAATATTCACCTTGTCTGCTTACTTCTTGTAACTCCTGGTTGGACAAAAGCCTCAGCATTTGAGGACAGTTCAATAAAATCAATGTTTCAAATGGTAAGCAGGAAAAAAACCCAAGAAATACAGCTATCCTGTCAGACCTCTTTTTCCTGCCTTTTCTCTCCTGTATTCTACTTGTCACCTTTTTTCAACACCTCATTCTCTGCCTCTTCCTTTTTCTGGGCTTTTCTCACTTGGTCTCACCCTCATTTTCAACAGTTTGCTGCTTCCTTTTCTGAACTCCAGGTGACATCTTGTTGCCACAGCAATATCAGACATAAAAAATTACTTCTGCAACCAGCTGCTGTTCCAGAAGATCATAGCAATACAACTCATCTACAACGCTAATACTTGTGAATTTACCCCTAAAATTTTCAGTGCTAACATTTCCACTGCATGCTTTTTTCTCTGTTGTTATCCTTAACACAAAACCCTTCTGCTAACCCATCATATTTACCCTTGTAGTTCCACTCCTTATAAATACGTCTATATATGTGTAGATACATACATTTATATAAGTACATATATCAGTTTTTTAAAGAGCCCCCCAAAAAAGCCAATCCACATATATACACTGACATGTACAGACTACTTCCTCCAATCCACTGTTACCTGTGTAACACCTGTAGATTCATCTCTAATTTTCCTGACTGCTCCTCTACCCACTGACATACAATCTACCCCTAGCATATGAAAACTGTCATTTGGCTGCCACTACACCACCACCCTGATTTCAGCTTTCAATGCAGAATCATCTCACACATTTAATAGCCTTTTCCATAACTCTCATCAGTGATGGTATGTGGAACTCAGTTTTACACACAGTGAAAATCCATGATTTACTTCCTACCAGTTGTAGACATAGGATATTCATGGGCGGCCAGAATCCCTGGGTCTCCCTGGCATGGCAGAAAGCAGCAAATGGGGTCTCAGGCACAAGACCAGTAAAGGCACTCACTTATGGAAGAGAGGATTGTCGTCTCCTAAATCACAGGTTCATAGAAGAGAATCATAGAATAGAATCATTAAGGTTGGACAAGACCTCCAAGATCACTGAGTCCAACCTTTGCCTGAATACCACCATGTCAACAAAAGCACAGCATGAAGTGGCATGGCCAGTCATTTCATCACTTCCATGGATGGTGACTCCACAATTCGCCTGGACAGCCCATTCCAGTGCCTGACCATCCTTTCAATGAAGAAATTCTTCTGGATATCCAACCTGAACCTCCCTTGACACAGCTTGAGGCCATTTCTTCTTGTCCTCTTGCCAGTTGCCTGGGAGAAGAGAGCAACCCCCACCTGGCTACATGCTGCCTTCAGGCAGTTGTGGAGAGAGATAAGGTCACCCCTGAGCATCCTTTTCTCCAGGCTGAACAACCCCAGCTCCCTCAGCTGCTCCATATATAACTTGTGCTCCAGACCCTTCACCAGTTTTGTTGCCCTTCTCCAGACACGCTCCAGCACCCCAATGTAGTGAATGTACCTTTCTTGTAATGAGGGACCTAGAGCTGGACAGAGGATTTGAGGTGTGGCCTCACCAGTGCTGAGTATGGAGGGAAAATCATTGCCCTGGTCCTGCTGGCCACACCATTCCTGATACAAGCCAGGATGCCATTGTCCTTCTTGGCCACCTGGGCACACTCCTGGCTCACGCTCAGCTGCTGTCACCAGCACACTCAGGTCCTTTTCTGCTGGGCAGCTTTCCAGCCACTCTGCCCCCAGCCTGTAGCACTGCTTGGGCTTGTTGTGACCCAAGGGCACGACCCATCACTTGGCCTTGTTGACCCTCAAACTACTAATGCTGTACATCTCTCTGTCAGACATCAGTCACAGTAGGGAGGGGTTCCCCAGTTAAAAGAAAGGTAGGGTCCATTTGTTCCCTTTGTTTTCAGTGAAGCACATCTGAATGAAATTACTCTTCTGCCTTTCGTAGTACCTGCAGAGAAAGTCAAAGGAAATTAACTTCTAAATTATCAAATGAGCTTGTAGTCCAAATAAGGGGGGTAATTAATATTTCCCAGAGAGTAATATCCAATGTTCCTATTACAGTTTCTACTTGTCAATGACATGAATGTGCATCCCATTTAACATGACTTGACATCGTTAGGGGGTCATCCTGTATTTGAAGTATGTGACAAAACTTATGCTATGAAATACACTCTACATATCTATTTTTTTTCAAAATTTTCTTCAAAAACCTGAAAAATTGTGTCTTATCACTGTGTTTCCCAGCGAGAAAATTAACTTAGCTAATTCAGCACTACATACTGTCCCCAGGAAATTATACAGTTTGGATTTTGAATTTTTAGTGTTTTGAATTTTTACAGTTGAATTCCAAAGTTAAAAATAAAAAACTTAAATGTCATTAAGCTTGTAGGGATTTTAAAATATAACAGTAATAATAATTTTCCTTAGTTAAAAATGCATAAAATATGTATCTAATAATTATTCACAATTAAAAGAAAGCATTATCTCCAACAACAAAGGATGGAACAGGGAAGCTCAGGAAGGGAGGGACAGCTGCAGCACAATATATTTTTTGTAGCTGGGGTTGTGAGGAGAGGTTGTTTGTTTGGCTTTTTTTTCATTTTGTCTTTTTTCTCCTGGAAGCAAAGAAAAAACCCAAAACAGTTAGATGTGGCTTTGCATATGCCAGATGCGACAATGAGTTCAAATCCCTTTCTGGGGAAAGAATTGCTTCATGGAGTGTTTGATTTTGAAAGAGCAAGGATTCATTGTCTCTAAATTTTGTTGGATACCAATAAATGCTGGCATTAGTGTGACATTTCCCTTTGAAAGTTGGAGTACAGAATTAATCCTAATAAACAGTGCAAATCTGCAACCCTGGCTGAGGCAGAACAGTGCTCACTGCCACAGACTTTAGAATGACTCATGTGAACACCACTGTGGGCTGCAGCCCCTGTTGTCTTACCAACCACACTTCCATTTGCTACCTAGCAGATGAAATTGGCTTTTTCATATATTTGGATTATCTTTCAAGCACCTAATACATTATTGAAATCTTCTGATGAAGTACAGCATTCATAGTGGTAACTTGCACATACTTAATCAGTTCTGCTTTGCAAATGTCTATAGCATTTGCTAAATGATTACACATTTCTTCAGACATATATTGCAAAGTAACATCATAAATTTAGACATGTATTTATTGCATTCTAGAAATTGCTTCACTGACAAAAACTTCTTTAAAAAATTAATATGTTTATCTCCAATGTGGCATAATAGGTTATTTTTTACATCTCTCAGATTTACATCTCTCAGGACATAGTTGTAAAACACCACTTTCTCTCCTGCTCTATGGCAAATTACAATCTACAAATAAAACTGTCTAAGCAGCTCTGCAATGATTCTCTTTCAGGCAGAAAGAAATGTTCTTTTGTGATCTATTTGTTGGTGGCCTTCTTCAAAGTGTTTTCCCCAGATTTTTCATACACATGCATTTCATAGATGCATTTATATTGGCCTTAAGTCCTGCACATGTATCAGCCAACTTGTATTTGGTCTACATTGGCCTTATTCCAGGTCTTGTGGGCTTTAGTGAGGCACAAAAATGTTTATAAAACTGAGGAATGGACCTCCTACTAATGTTCTTTTAAGACATTGTCTGTATTTGGGTCGGAAACATTAAAAAAGTTGTTTAAACATTCCTTTAGCATCATGTCCTGGAAGACGTTCTTAATTTTAATGTAAGTCATTAATGTTAATTGAATGTCTGCAGTACAAGCAAACAAAAAAAAAAAGAAAAATTGAGAGTTTAATCTTCCCCTTTAAAAATTAAAAATATGTATACTAACAAAAAATAAAAATAATCTTCCCCAGCAAGAAGCACTTGCAATAAATCAACTTCTGAGGGTTGCAGCAGCTCTTTTTGTGACACTGTGTGACATAAACAAAAAATCTGAACACGAAGTACCATTCTTGGAAAAGAATTTGACAAAGTTGTAATGTGGTCAACTCATTAGAGAGAGATCAAATGCTGCTAATAAAAGCTGATATCTTGGAGAGACAAAACCATGAGGGGGAAAAAAGTGAGGCTGCCACATCCGCCACTGGCAGGAAGTATCAAAAAGTACTTGGCTTTGTGGACACTTGAGTCCCACAAGTGTTAACTATGGATAAACCTATTTGTACTGACCAATAATTTCCCTGCTAAATAAGGATCCAACCTTACTCAGAGGACCCCAGACCCACTTTGCAGTGGAGAAGGAAAGTTTGGTTTCTCCAACACAGGTGTAGGGACAGCCTCCCTGGCAGCCTGAGCACACTCCTAAAGTCCCAGCTCTCCTGGCAGCCTGAGCTGCCTGTCAGGACGGGGCTGTTGGTGTCTGGGGAGATGTTCATCCTCTGCTACCCCAGCAAATGGCCACCCTTGCACGGGGCTGGAGAGGGCTTGGAAAGGGAAAATGAAGGGGCACCTACCAGAGAACCTGCAGTCTAAATGACTGGTCCTTTCCATTTATTTTTTTTTATCCCTGTGCCTTCCATATCTCTTTGATTTTTCATTGATTTTTCTCGTCTTCCCCTTTTACCTCCATGTCTGTGAGACCCTTAATACATAAATACAGGTTATGATAATTTTTATGTCCCTGTTAATTATTCCTTCACAGTTTTCAGAAACAAAATTTTCCTTAATGGTTTAAATTTTCCATCTTTACAGATAACGACTGTTTCACACACACTGACTTTGAAAATTTAACATGCCTGTTTTACTTTGTGCATTAGAATCACCTACTTTGTCAAGTGATATAGGCAAATATTTCTTACAGAACTTATTTCACAGACACAAGCAAATCCATAAGACTGCAAAAACCCTGAGGAACTGTATTTTTTAAAGAGTTGTGAATTATTCAGAAAACACAACTGCAGAGAGATGTTCTACAAAGTAAGATTAAATCTGGTGGAAAAAATCTGATTTCTTGTCTTTAACTAATAGTACTATTAGAATATTCTAATACATCAAAATCAGATGTTTCATTTCAGAAAAGCAGGAGGTTTTCAATGTTTTGAAAATAAAACTGTTCACATTTTTAAACAAAATTCCATTATTTTTAATTGAAACCCTGATGTGAAGAAAAACTAATAAAATAATTAATTTCTGATCAAATTGAAATAAAATACTTTAATATTTTGTTCAGATATAAATAAAAATCTGTTGTTTAATTTTCTAACAATAATCAAATTGTGTTAAAATTGTAGCAAAAAATCATGCTATGTACAAATAAATGTGCAACTCAGAGACAGTGAATGCTGATGATACCTGAGGTAACAAAACAAGAACTTCAAATCCTACACCACACTCTCATTTTAAGAATTAACCAATCCCCCTGCCAAGCTGGATGATACAAGAACATTCTTCCTCTCTTTTGATATCATGATCTGAGTAAAATTTTAAGAGCCAACACAGACAGCAGTGTCAAAAGAAGGGAAATAAATATCAGTAAAACCAGAAGGAATTAAAACAAAAATCTGAGAACAAAGAGTACGAGTTTATGGCCTTTAAATCCTTTACAGGGTGTGAGTCTCAGAGACATCAAAGTAAACATTGTCATCTTAAACAATTCCAGCAATTCTATCATAATCCATGTTACTCTTAACATTTTTCCAAGGAATTCTGAACTTAGGAGTTCAGAGAGATTCTAGTCCCACAAAAAACACACTACCTACGCGCAAATAAAGGATCTTGAATGTCTATTGCAAAGTGTTACAGCAATACCTGTTTTTAAAAATTCTGTCCATGGGAAAAAAAGGAATGGCCATAAATTTCTGTACTGCTTCTTTATTTCAAAATATTTTATATTTCTTTCAAACTGGCAATAGCTGACAGGGGAAAAAAATTGTACCACAATGAAAATCTGTATTCATCATTCAGCATGACTTTTTAAAATAAAAGAAGCTTTGTTTTTTTCTATCTTTTAGTCTTTGCTGTTTTGGAGGGGAAAATATTTCCTCTCTTTGATTTCATGATCTGAATAAGTTTTTTAAGACCCATTTAATAAGACAGAATACAATGCTAAAAGCCAGAAATAAAAATCAATCAAATCCTAAGGAACTAATCCAGAAATCTCTGGTAGCTCAAAACTACCATTCACTTGAACAAGTTTTAAAGAAATTAATTATTCACTCCAACACTGTGCTGAATACTCTTAGTATAATAAATCATCTCTCTGAGTTGACTGGAACTGGCAGAGCTAAAGGCCAATATACTGTTTGCTTTCTCCTCTCAAACTTGTGTTCTTTCAAAAGAAACCAGGCTTGTCTCTTCCCATACCAATGCATACACTGAAATGGCTCACAGAACAGCCTCACAAAAGGCCAAACCTACATGCTCACAGACTATAATATAGAAACAGCCTTCAGTACATCTTTAGAGGACTTTAAAACCATCTACCCTTGGCGTTAAGCATTCCTCTGAAAAGCAGGGTTTCACCACCAAAGGTAACCATGTACTTCACCACCGATGTGGTCTGTGGCTGTAATACACATCCACACTAAGACCACTATGCTTCAAGGAAACCATCACTTTACACATCCCTGTATGCCTCCTAGGCATCTTCGCCCTCTTGTCCATGGCTGCCCCCCAGTTATCAGTCCAAGCAGAGATAAGTGATGAATGTGGCTGAGGATGGGCTTCAGAATAATTCTAGTTTTAAATCATCATTTTTCTTGCAAAGGATATGCACAGGGTGAAGTCTTCTTTTTGCCTGATTCAAGAAGAGTTAATCAATCCTACCAAGCACCCTTTCACCCTTACACAAAACCAGCCACCAGACAAACCCAGGCATCCTCAGCCACCATTCTCTGATGCCACAAACTGTCAGAGATCTTTATTTCTGCAGGAAGAAAAGAGGCTGACACTTGCCATTGCCTTCAGAGAAAGACAAATGTAAGCAATTTGCTTACAGCTCTGCTCCTTGCCCACCTTTTCCATACCTTAGATGCAGTTACTGCAGAAGTTGTGTTTTTAGCAGTACATAACTTGGAGTTAAGGTAAATTAGTGTTGTGGTAATTCCCATTTTAAGAAAATGCATTCAAATTACTAAGGGGGAAAAAAAGAAAAACAAAGGACTAATAGAGAGAAAAATACTCACAGCTCCATCTGTTGCTGGAGACGGGTAGTAATTCAACTACAAAAATGTCAAAAGCCAAGTCTACTACCAACAGATACACGTTCCAGCTAAAGGACCTGAATTCTGGAGAATAAATCAAGCTCCAAGTGTAAAAACTAGTGATTTAACAACAAGAGTCGGGTTTTTTTAAAAGATCATCAAAATAGAAAATTATATCTATATAAAAATATGGTTAAAGCCACATAAATGCTTTTAATACAAGCCAGAGTGAAATCTGAACTGAAATTTCATTCCTATAAGTGATAGATTATAGTGCCCTTGACTGTAAAAAAAGAGACATTTAATCTCTAGAGACTACAAGCTGCCATGGATCAACCATTATTCTCCTACAAGTCTATATTACATTGAACATGATGGAAACAATTATTTATGAAATCTCTGAGTGTTATCAGAACCTCAGTATTAAAAAAAGATATAATGGTATATAAATAGGTATCATAAATATGTTTACTTTGTTGTCATTAGAATTCCACAAAAAATATTCTAAGCAAAAGTGTATAATAATACAGAGGTATGGGTATTATATCTGTTATTTCTAGAAATTGAAAAGTGGCTCTTTTCAACCATGTGTGTAGATGATTAAATAATGCTCAGCAAAACCATGGGTTTTCTCATGCAATTAATGAACTATAGCTAGGTTTCACTTCCATTAGTTTATGACATTCAAAAGTCCAGTGAAATAAAAGAGTTACAAATGGATTTGCATTATTCTGATTTTGGGCAATCCACCAATGACATCTTTCTGCTTGTCAAAATGTCCAGGTACTGGCTAGTTTTGGCAATGTGTACTTTTCTGGACCAGCAATAAATGTGTGTTACAGAGGGTCTTTGCATATCATGCACCTTTACAAATATTTCTCAATTACCTCTTTTTTCCTGGACATACCACAGCAATCAAGAGAAAAGGTACCAATTCAAATACTAACCCACAGATATTGCTTGTCCCTTTCTAATCCAATTTATAAGGGGTTAAAGTAGATAAACTGAATTCACAGTATCTTCACTTTATAAAGGTAGTTAGAAAATGTCTTTTTCATTTATGAAGACTTGCGAATATTGTGTGCAAATGTAAGTGCGCATGAAGGAAAGACAAAGAATTAATGTTTTTAAGAATGGCTACAGTGTGTGTGTGTGGTGCCCTGGATTACCCTCAAAATGTGCAGATGACCGTTACTGAAGGAAGTGGAAGGAACAGCATGTTCACCAACTGCAGAGCCAGGAATAACAGAAGCCACACATTCAACAACAGCCATATGACTACAGGCAGGCTCTGATCGGGCACTTCCATTCAGGATTAACATAATGTTTATATGAAGCAGAAAAATGCACCTCACATACAGAAAGATATGTATTTCTCTAAGAAATGTGTGTGCGTGAAACAGGAAGCAGTACCTCCAGCCTCTTGACTGAACAGATGGATGAACCCTCAGACTACAGGTGCTGGCTGCAGGAACTGGATTAGAAATTCTGTTTCCAGAAAGCACATCGTGGATTTCAGCATAGAGATCGGCATCCCCACTTCTCAGTGTACGAAAGAGACGTTCTGACTGGCAGTTTACTCCTGCACACAATGGCATTGCTGCACCAAGTGAAACAGAAAAGTGAATGGGCAGCAGGTGGGAGTGAGCCCCATCCTTGTCTTTATTCGTTGTTTAAGAGTCCTCAATGTTTTCACAGAAAAAAGTTTTCAAAATGTTAATAAAAATACACCTCCAGGTTAACAAAGATCTTCATTATATACCAAGCTAAGCATCCAAGGATGAATCCAGAGTCATTAACTATTTCTGAAATAATCATTACAATTTTACGTGTGGTTTTAAAATTCATATGTGAAGTAAATTTACTCTGTTTGCCCTTACCGATGTTATTTTGTCTCAAGGCTTCATTTTTATCCTGATGTCAGAGAAACCTGTAAGATAATTATTTGAATTAATATAGTAATAGAGTCCACAGTAACAAACATACTTAACCTTTCATCTCAAAAAAAAAATCTCTTCAGACATCACTGTAAGAACCAACCTTCAGGTTACTCTGGAGAGCACACAACAGGACAGGACAGAGACGAGATCAGTACTGATCATGGGTCAGAGGTGGGTGGTCTTCTCCCCCTTTGTGGGGAAAGCCCTGATAGAAGAGGAGACAGACTCACATCTAGTGCCTCCTCACAGAGCTCTGTAGTTACTGCATAAAATAAATTGCTAATCAGAAAGGTATAAACTGCAGGTAGATTAGGGTCTGCTGCGCATCAGGAACTGTTGGCTAGCAGCCATGCTTGAACTCTTAAAAGGGGAGGCCTGCATGAAGTTGTCTTCCTCAGTGCTTCGGCTACTAAGCTGGTGCATGGGAGGGTGGTTCCACACTGCTTCTGGCTGTGGTAAAGAGCCCACTCTAGAAAAGCCTTCCTGGAGAGGTTTCCAGGCTGTGCAATGCCAGGCAAGGGGCCTGCTGTTTCTGTAGCCCTTGCTGAGGTGTCCCCATGGGCCTTGGCCATCTGCTGTGGTCTGATGATCACATCTTACAGTCTTTGCTTTAGGCGCTTCCTTCTTCTGGCTTGAACACTTTTATTTATTTGATGTGTTTTTCCTCAGTGGATATGATTCTGTTCGTTTTACTATCAAGACAGTAATTTGGGAAAAAATCAAAATTAGTGTTTCATAAAGGAGCCTAACTAAGATGATTGTGTGAACTAACAAATCGAGCTCAATGGTGTCAGGAAAAGGGCTGTGCCTGCAGGCAATGTAACATTTGCACATCCCCCTCTAAGGTCCCTTCAAATCACCTGGCTCTAAGGCATCAAGCAGCCTTGCTACAGATGGCTGCCCAGCACCAGGCACACGTGTGCTCCACCAGCCTGGCTTCACTTAGCCTGTCTCATACCAACATTCCTGGCAATTCCTTAATGCCCTTCCCAAGACAGCATAGTTTCAAACCAAAATATTCAAGCACAGCTCAGTACCTTTTGGACATAAAATTGAAGGTGACATGCATAAGTCAATGCCAAACAGTTTGGAGGATGAATTAAGTAGCCTTTCAGAAGAAGGTGTAAAGGAAAGCATGGTAGGTCTGAAAGGAATGCAGGGACAAGCCAGAAAAACAACAGCCCAGAAAATGAAGGGAATCAGAGGAAAGAAAAGCATCGAAAGGAGGTAACAGAGGACTGCAATGAGGATGGGTGAATGTATTTTTCCAGAGAGTGAAGTGCAAGGCACAGGAAGGGTCCTTCCTACCCAAGTGGAATATAGGTCTTAAAATTTAATTAGTGCTTTTTTCTGTCCTTTTTGATCTTTGCACAAAGCCTTTCTTCACACAAAGGACAGAGAGGTTTCTGTGGGGCTGTGTGGCAGGGCAGCCAGTGTCCCTCGGTTCAGGCATTTCCCGTATTTCCCAGCATAAATGGGATGCCTCTCCCTGTTCTTCCTGCCTGTCTCTCGACCTCCGGAGGAAGGTATTCCCGGGACATTTCACTGCGGCAAACACCCCAGCCCGTGTGACAAAAGTTTCTGCGGAGCCATTTGCTCTCGCTACCGAAAAAGTTGAAACATTAGCCCAGGACCAGCCAACACCGTCTCCCCCGCCCCGGCTGGACCTGAGCTCCGCTTTTGTGCCGCGTTGGAGCGGGGTCGGCGGGGCGAGCCGGGGCGGGCGCTGCGGAGCGGGCGCGGGCACAGGCACCGGGGAGGGAGCGGGGATTTGCCCCGTCGGGGTGCAGGGAGGCGGGACGCCACGCCGCCAGCACTGCCAGCCCCGCGGCTGCCATCGCCCCTGAGCGCCGTTTGGCTTCCCAGAATTTTTTTATTAAAAAATGAAAATCGAGCAAACGTCCCTTCTCTCTTAACTACCTCAGCTCTAAGGAAACGCGACCGAGGGTTGCCACAAAAATTGTGCCGAGTAGACTGCACCTGCGGGACACACCGCACGGGAGGCGAGCTCAGGGACACACCTCTGGGCGGCCATCGTCGTGGAGGCGAAAGGTGACCGACCCACTGAGGGTACGTCTAAGTGAGGAAGGAGCCTGCTGGCGAGCAGGAATTTCTTGACAAGATCTCGGGATCCGGAGAAGCTGAGAGAAACGCCAGCAGAAGTTCCTGACATCTGCATCATCCGCCTTGAATAATTTTGCATTTGAGATGCTCCCGTAGGAGAAGACCATGTCACGAGGGAAGCATCGCCACCTTTATCCTGTGTGGGAAGCATAAAAATGTGTTTCTGGGGCGATTAAAGCTGTGGGGGAACGGGGTATCGTGTTCTCACCATTTTTGTGCTCTGCTTGAATTAAGCTCCGGAAAAGCAATAAATTACGAGTAACTTACCCGGTTCTGCTTCCTATTTCGCTTTAATGGGTGGCATATCTCTGAATGGATTGCAGAGTTCTCAAATATATTTATTTTCAATCAAATGAAGAAATATTTCACAAAGGGCAATTTTATGCGACCTGTTCAAAGTAAAACAAAAGCCCTAAAGCGAGTTGCCCTGACCAGCTGCCGCCCAAAGCCAGTTTTCTCAGAGCTAGCTGCGACGCCCGCCCAATCCTAATTCCTGAGGTCTGAAAGCATATTCATATTTAAAAGGTCCTTTCTGGGAACGGCAGTAGCAGCAGAAGTCAAACAGCGGATGGTGACGGCCGGCACAGAATGCGATTTTAAGGCGTTCGTTGAAATACATGCACCTCTGCCCCTCTGCCCACGATTCCCAAGGTCCTGCCCAGCGCACATCAGCGCCAGCCGGCGCTTCGCACCACATGTGCGTGTGTGCACTGAGCTGTGGAAACGGAGCAGACTGCAAAGTGGAGGGTTTCGTTTGGTTCGTTTGGTTGGGTTTTCGTTTGGTTGGTTGGGTTTCAGGGGGATGGTCGTTTAGGTTTTGCTGCCTTTTTTTTTTTTTTTTTCTTTAATTTAAGCAAAGTTTTGATTAAATGAGAGTTAGGCACCTACAGTATTTGCGCTAACATTATAGAC
Source organism: Climacteris rufus (assembly GCA_013398175.1). Classification (NCBI taxonomy): domain Eukaryota; kingdom Metazoa; phylum Chordata; class Aves; order Passeriformes; family Climacteridae; genus Climacteris; species Climacteris rufus. Next base: position 1,113,422 of record VZRZ01004709.1, read on the forward strand.
CAAACACAAACGATACCCGAATGGCCGATTCGGGTATTTCCATCTCTTCAAACGATTCCATTAGGTTTAAATCCCCCGGTTCTCCCGCCGGCAGTGCTCAGCGGGACCAGGTAAGGCTCCAGCACGGTGGCAGCTTTGGCCCGGGGCGGGCGAGGGGAGATGAGCAGCCCCTCGCGGTGCTCGCGACAGCTTTGTCCCTTCGCTCAGCTTCCAGGAAGGGGCAGATGTCGCGGAGAGGTAGCTGATATTTCCCAATATAGCTCGCATTTCCCAAGGTATCTGGAGTAAAGACACCTGACAAGAGCTGTTGGAGAACCGTGGGTAGAGGGGATATCGAGGGGTGCGCGGGCAGAGCCGGGAAAGCAAACCGCAGAGGCGCTTCGCCGGGCACGGGAATGTGCTCACGCCTCCACTGCCCGTCCGGAGCGAGCGAGTTACCGGGCACGGAGGCGAATTGCCGCACCCGACTGCTTAGGGAAGCGCTGGGCCGCCGCTCCCGGTGGAAGAAGCCGGCGGGGGGCGAGGCGGGGGAGGGACAGCAGCACCTGCCGGGCCCGGCGGCGGAGCTGCCCGGCCCCGCGCC
>VZRZ01004709.1:1114499-1207723 GCA_013398175.1 Climacteris rufus
GGCCGCCTCTGGCCGGGATGCGCGGGCAGCGCCCGCCGGGCGCGGACGGAGCGCGGGGCCGCCGCCGCCGGGGAAGGTTGTGCGGAGCCGGCCGGGGCAAGCTGCAGAGGGGCACGGAGGGTGTCTGGGAACGCTTCCAGACTGGGGTGAAAACTCCTTCCTGGCACAGGCTGAAGCGGCGCCGTGGTGACAAGTGTCCCCATCGAGGGGAGTGCCAATAGCAAGAGTTAGTGGGAGTGTGTTTGTGCGTATTATAAAGGTACTCGTACTGTGCTTGGCATTTTGAGGATCTCTGGCGTATTTTAGACCATGGAATTGATTCAAAACATTTTAAACCTACCCTGCCATTATTTCGACCTGGAAAGCAAAAGAGCATACTTAGGATGCCGAGCAGGGTACAGCAGGCACTGCCTGTTGTACCATTCTGTGCTGGATGCCATCCTTGCTGCTGGAGAGCAGGCTCTCCTGGAACCAGAATAAATCCATGGGAACTGGGAGCCACAGGAAGCAGTTGGAGAAAGGCTGTGACAGAAGGACACAAGCAGTCTGCCTGCCCCTTTCAGTGGAGCCTTTCACCAAGGGAGGAGAGGAGCCTCCAGGAGAACACACTTCCAGATGCAGGCCTGGCCTTCAGAAGGTGAGTGACCTCAAGCTTTTCTGAATGGTTGTTAACGATTTCACAGTTATTAGGAAGCAGGATTTGCTGCTCATTTTGTGTTGAATAAAAGATTTGGAAAATTATTTTTTGCTAAACTGATAAAAGCTGTATGTGACAGGTTGTGGCTGCCTTTTCTGCTACGGCTAAAAAAGGGAAAAAAATGCACAGCAACAGAAAACCCACTCTAACTCCAGTTCCTTTCCCTTTTTTATTTTACAGGTGCATTATAAAGGAAGTGGTGACAGTCTGGCAGGAAACAAATAAAAAGTTTTCTGGGATGCTTCCTTCAGGGCTGGCGAAATCGCTGCAACCTGAAGGTATCTGGAATCAGCTGAAATAACATTAAGGGTATATTGTTCAAGTGGAATATTGGTACAAGGATGTGACTGTACTATAAAATAGGAACAGTTTCTGTAAGATATTGTCTCTTACCATTATTCTGACCCTAAATTCAGCCACATTTGGTTATTGAACTAGAAGCTTGCAAGAATGTTTATAAAAGGGCCTAAATTCTGTTGTTCAATGTAATGAAAGCACATCAATTTCCTCAAGAATCTACTGTAGTTAGGCTCATAATGTTTGGGAAGATCTTAGAGGATCTTAAAACTTTCTTTTATCCTCCCATTGGAATGCATACAAATACTGCCAAGTTCAACAGTTCTGGTTGCCACATGCGAGGCCATGCGGGTGGGTGAACGTTGCCATGTGATGGCAAGAGACCTTAAGGTGATGAGAAAAGGGCAGGTCTCAGACTGAAATGTATTATATAGCCCTGACCAGGGCTATATATGTGTATATGTACTTAAGATTACATGACTTAGTATACAATCTGTGAATGTGCTTTCCAAAATATAACCAAGTGTAGATTTACTAGTATGTCTCTTTTTTCTTTTTTTTCAAGTATGGATAAGGTTGTGCGGGAGCATTCCTTGCATAAAACAGAACAAGCAGATTTGTTTGAAGCCTTAAGATAGAAAAGGACCTAAATTCTTTCTATTTTGAAAGGAATACTAAAAGGAATAGGAAGCATAATAGGGATGTACTTCTCTATATTACAACTAATAAAGCTGTCTTACTTACAGGAGCCCCTATTTTTTGTTTTGTAATTATGTACATAGGAATCTTTTTTTCCTTTACATGAACAAACTGTTTCCCCAAAGCAATACATGGAAACGTCAAGATTAGAAAAGCTCAGATTTGGCTGTAGATTTTATTTCCCTAGAGTAATTTAAAGCAGTGCCTCCTGCTAAAAATTAAGCAAGAACATAAAAAGCAACTGATCACAGCAAAACCAGGGTAAATGGGAAGAGGCACCAAAAAGATGGAAGTTGTTGGAATGGTTGAAAACATGGTTGTTTCAAGAGAAGTAAGTCTTTGCTTTTTTTTTTTTCTTTTTTTTTAGATCAACAATGACGGAAGACATTCATCCCTACCCTTTAAATGTGGCTTAAGTCAGGAAGACTTATAGTTTCTTTTCTTTGTACTTTGTTTTTGTAGGGTACTCTGATGTAGGGTTTCTGTGAAGCTTGAAGGGTGTGTGTCTTGACAGGATGGGATGATAGTCATTTTGTTATGGTTCTGAAGGCCTAACTTTCTCTACGAGAGCATAGGTCTCTAGTCTTCAACAGAGCCCAGAATGGGTAGGAGTCTAGGACTGAATCCTTTCCTGTAAATTATAAGCTTTTATTTTCTTCTTCCAAAAATACTTGGATTTAGAGTATTAGATGGTATAACTATTGAATGAAACGCCTCCACTGCTACTGCTTTTGCATTCTTCAGTTACAGTGATACAGCTCTTTGGCAGTTTTTGCCATGTTGAAGTATCTTGGATAGACTAACAAAAACAAACACTTCTTCAATTTCAATAGTAATATGGTATATGAAATTTGAGAGAATGATGAGTGTGTAAGCTGTCAAAGAACAATTGCATTTTCTAGTATTCAGCGTCTCTAATACATTTTCATGTTGCAATGGAATGATTGAAGTTTTATGGGTTGGATGGCTGATGATGCATTAACAGGGAAGAACAAAAGCCACTGCAGAGCTGATATCATAAGTCTTAATTTTGGTAGCCAAAAAAAAAGTTGCCATTCATTTTGATACTTCACCTAACATTTCTAATGTTAGTCTCGGTTATAGTGTTATAGCTTAGAGAAAACGGTATCTGCCTACAAAGAAAACCAAAATGAAATGGTTGCTTTTTAATTAACAGTATCAATTACTTTGTAGTGTGTTTTTTACCTCAGTGCTGATCCAACCAAGGCATAAACTGCTCGATCCCCTACCTACAGCACATCAGCTCTTCAGTTCACACAGCAGCAACGTGCACCCTTCCCTTGGAAGCCTGCCTTTCATGTGTAGACAAGAATCATGACAGTCTTTAGGCTGCCAGTACAGAAAAATCCCATGGCTGGGCTACAATGGATTTCTGTTTTCATTGCCAGGGAAAACGCAGAAAGATTGTTTTCCCCCCCATCTTTTGTGCTATGCAAAATGTTAGTCTGCCACATGATGGTAATTAGTAAGTGCTTGGTGATGAGGGAAATACAGCTCTCCAAGCGGTACAGGGGTAGTTAACTAGACGTGTCTAATTACTTTGTATGCACAGACAGCCAAGGAATTCAGTCAAGTACATTACATTAGAAATGTCAGGAATTAAAACTTCCTGTGGCGTCTTGCACTTTCAGAGGCTGGAGAAGTGTTGCAGGGTGTGAGGCATGAGCAGTGCTGTGAGAGCAGAGATTACCAGGGGTGCTCATTGCAGTGACTCCTCCGAGGATTTCCAGCCTTCCAGCTGCTCTTGATTTTGATGGTCTTGCTAGATGTCATTTGGTAGATACTACTTGGTCGGTGCCCAGTAATTAGCAAACACACTTGTAGAACTTTCATGAAAGGATTAGGGTACTAAACAGCAAAGCAAATCGACTTCTTTTAGCAGACCACCAATAATATAATGCTTTTGACAATGAAAATATGAAACTTCTAAGTATAAGCATAGGTGATTCTGCTTGATTTTTGCATCTTTTGTTTTTAGACAGATATGTAAGACTAAGTATGGAGAGGATGTGAGTAGGTAAAACTGTAAGTCCTAAAAGAAATTTTTGTTTTTCTTAGAATACTTGAGAATCAGATTAAATGACTTTACAGTATCTTTCTGGGTGTACAACTTTTATTATCTTGAGGAGGGAAAAATAAAGAAGTGCTTACTGCTTTCTTCTTATTTTGGGTTGTATAGACAGATCTAGCATATAGAAGTCCCATTTTTGGGCTAATAAATGGCAGCAAAGATTTTTCAGGAAGATGTGATTAGGTAGTTTAACATCGTTTCAGTATAGCATTAATGATTATTGCGTATAATTAAGAGTAAAACTCTTAATGCATAGCTGATGACCGTGTGTGTCCAGTTTACACAGCCAGAATGAACAGACAGACTTCCCTGTGCATCTCTGCCTGCAACAGTTCTGCTTTTCAGCTCTAAAGTCCATGAGATTAGCAGGAGGTATCATCTTTTCCATCCCCTGATGAAGAACAGCAAATGCTCCAAGTACTTTCAAATATAATCAGTGTATGTTGGAGTCAAGAAACACACTAGGGTAAGAGTGAAAATAGTGGGCAGAAAAGCAGGTGAGAGACAGATCACTGATCCCTGAAACACAATGCTTGGGATACAGTGCTGTGGTGTATGCACTGATAGCTTGGCCAGCCTCTGTCAGCTTTCATCTTGACACTGTGAAAATGTAGTATGCCAGGTGCATTTAGAAAAGGTTCTTGCACCTTCTAGGTGCGAGGGCAAGATGTGCCCTTAGGAAGTTCAGAATAAACAATCAGGCATGGCTTGGACTTACACTGCTGCATAGGTAACAATATAAGCTAAAGCTCTAATTTGCTGTGCAGCAGACAAACTGAAGATGCTATCCTGTGTAGTAGAAGAATGGTAGTAACTATTCAAGATAAAGACCTCTATGTTTTCAAAAGAAAAAGCATTAGTTTGCCAAGCAAAATTGTGTACTGATGTTTATCTGACTGCATACCTTCATTGCACACAGGCAAGCACAGTGAAAGTTTAATGATGATAACCTGAGGAGCAACTTTAAAAAAAAAGGCAGAGTTCTATGTAAAAAATGCATGTGCCCCAGCTGAATAAATAACTTTTGTATCACTCCGTGGATCTGACAGTCCTTTGCACAATGATAATGATGTAAACTGCGCTGCAATGAATTGATACCAGTGTTGCAGATGTTACTGTATTACTGGAGCAAGGAGATGGGTAGTCTTTTTTTCTTTCTTTTTGTTCCCAAACTGGCCTCCATAGGATTTATTGCAGAGGCTAAGGGAAATGCTGCTGTCAACCTGCTTCATGAATGCTACTGGAGAGAAGATTCAAAATTTCCCAAGTGACTCATATGACTGGAGATTACTGTGGGGGATGCCAGAGTAATTTAATTTCTCTCCTGGAAATTGCCACCCACATCTGTGGTCCACCAGCCCTCAAAGGTCTTCCCCTTGCCCTTCTGTCTCTGCAGTAAATTTACAGATGTGAATGGCTTTTCCTTGTGTAATGTTCCTTGGGTATTACTTTAATGTTGTTTGTTCATGGTCGGGTTTTTTACCTTTTTCACCTTTTTCTGCCACTTTTTCGCATAAATAATTATGAAGTGTGTGCTTCCTTGTCAAAAAACTGTACATTTGCAAGCTCCAAAGACATTTTTGTAGGCATTGTACCTAATTTCAAATTCAGACATTGCTTTAAACTTGAAAACTGTACAGACGTTAAAAAAAGAAACCCCAACAACAAACCCTTTTAGATTTTCAGGTCAAAAGTTCTTCTTTTCTCTTTAGCTTCTACTGCTATCACATGCTTTACAAGAGGACTTGACCTTAGGAAGGGGACAGAAGATGTCCTTTGCCCAGCAAACTGTCCTCTGTGGCAATTTTATGTCTTTGGGGATGGAGTTTATGCCTCTCTTTCGAGTGTCTGTGGAGCTGCCATACACAGGTAAGTCAGATGACTGCTAATCCAAGTCTTAAGTGAGTTTATAGTCTTGCCACACTTACAAATCTTAGCCATTTGATGCCATCATAGTAAAAATCTCTCTGGACTTTGTGAGTCCTATTCACTCAATAGGAATGTCATTGGAAGAAGAGAAAACAAGGAAAAATAAGAATGTCTGGGCATCTTGCAAGTTATCTGAGTTATGTTTAAGTGTTCCTGAAAAGCACTTTGTTAACTTTCTCTGAAATGGCACAGCATTGTCCCCAGATGGATTTTCACTATAAAATCACTTGTGTCACTAGTAGGTATGAAAGGATACAGTACAAATAATAACTAATTGAAGAATAAAAGCAGGTTCACTTTCTGACTTTTTTAAAAGCTTAAGTCAACAAACTTTTTTGAGAGAAATTGAGGACTGGTTTCAATCTCTTTTTTATAACCTCAAGCAACAGAAGAAAATCAGAATATATTGATACGATGCTGAAGCTATCAGAGTATTTTTTATGTTAAAAAACCCATAACTATAAACTTAAAAATTTACAGAAATCTAAATGACTAGAAGATAAATGAGGAAAATATAAATTGTTTTGGAGTTAGTGTTCATTGCTTGATACTTGAAATGCCATGAAAAACAATGCTAAGCATTTTAAATAATATTCAGGTGATGTCATTACTATCCAGAATCTTTTTTAAAGTGTCAATTAAAATTCTCTAACTTTTAACAAAACTTCCAAAATTCAGGCTACTTGTGTAGTATTAAAACTTTTGAGTAAACTAAAATAACTTTTAAAAAACACCACATTATTTAAGGAGAGGTTTTGAGTAGAAACTCTGGAATTTCTCAAATGCTATAAAAGGATCTATGGTACTATAGAAGGAACTAAAAGGAGCTTGTGAGGTTTTATGGGGGTCTGTTTCTATTTGTTTTTAAAGCTTAAGAGTTTTTCTCAAATATAGTTACATGTCTCCATGTGTATTTATTGTTAGACAGGCTTCCTTCTGATGCTTCTGTAAAAAGAATGAAATCTCCATTTAGTGTGGTTTAAGTGTCTTCATGAGTGGTTAAAAAAAATTAAATTTCCGTTCTTCACTTTTCCTAGTTTAGGTGTATATAAAAGGTTTGTGAAAGAATATCTGGATCAAATGCAGGTAGAGACTTTGGATTTGGTTTTTTTACTGTTTTCTTTTTTGAACTGAGGAAAACAGATTTCTTTCCATTGTCATCTTTTTCTCTAAGGCAATTTTTGTATTTAGTGATGTAGCCATTTATTTTAGTTTTCCATTTCTTGCCAAAGATGTCTTTACTTAAAGAGAAAAAAACTCTGTCAAGACCTTTTTGTAAAGAGATCAAAGATTTGAACATTTTGAAAAGACACAGAAGTTCCTAACATTTCAACTAGGCACTGTTCTTGAAGCTCCATGCCAGAGGTGTCTGTGACCAACTGTTAGGAAAGTCCCACCATGAGAGCTGCTGGGGCTTGGTTCCATCACAGCTGAGGAATACTTGAACAAAAGAAGAAGGTACAAGAAATGGAAGATTCTCATTTCTTTCCATGATTTGCCTAGTCTTCCCCTAGATGATAAAGCACAAGCTTTATTTTATTATATATCATTTGGCTCTCCACTGAAATTTCTAGCTTATAGGCTATGTGTGCTATTGTTCTCCAGCCCAGAAACTTGAGACTATGGAAAAATATGGATTTTTCCATAGTAAGAGTCAATATAAATTGTACTCCTTGTGAAATATGCAACTCTGTTCGTAAAACCTCCACCTAACAATCTCTCTCCACAGACACTGTGAGAATAATGAGGGCTCTAATATCAATAAAGGAATTAAAATAGACTCACCTTTCTAATCTGTCTTCCAGAAAGGATGTAAAGTAATATTGTTTGAGTCTTCTGAACATGATAGACTTTAGTAAAGTGTTTTGAAAAAGCAGTCTAAAGGTGAAAATTTATCTGTTTAGGAGAACTGCTGTTTTTGAAGACAGCCTTTAAATTGGGGACTGTTCGTTCTGTTGGCCTTTCATACTCAGAACAGAATTTGCCACCTGAGAACATTTTGGTGGCTTTGCTGCAACTGTTAGCAGCCATAAATACTAGTCCTGGCAAGAAAGAATTGATGTATGGAGGAGAGGCCATGGCTGCTTAGTTCTCAGCTAATTTCAGTGCAGGCTGCAAAATCCAACAAAAACATAAAAAACACTTGCTCCTTCTTGCCCTGCATTTCAATGTCTAAACTCTGTATTGGCATGAAAGCAGCTCCAGGAAGTTATTCCTAATGGGTCATTTAGTTTGCTGTTATTGTGACATAAGTAGATTCGTGCTTTGAAAATGTTGTAAATTTCTTCCAAATAACTAAAATAACCACTGATTTCAAACTAGGTGTAGCATCCATTTCACTTGGTGAGCGCAGCATGGCTCTGTACCTTTAGAACTGGCTCTCTGTCACCTACCATGCCTGTTGCTGTTATGTAAAGTACAGACAAGTACCCAACACTTCAAGGTGCATCAGTCTTGGGAGCAGGGCTTGTTTCATTTTTTAAACTGAAATTTATTTTTTGAGCATGGGTCTCTTCCCCCTTTTACATACACTTCAGTTTGTGTACTGGGTCTTTATTGAGGCTGGATTCCTTGATTTTATATAAGTCAAATAATGCTTATTATTATGAGTAGTTCCATTACTGTGAGGCAGTTATAAATGCAAGAAAATACTATGTAATGCATGAAAATAACTTAGCAGAATTCAACTACAAATAATTTTCTGTGTACTACAGATGAATAAGCTTTCTGCCTGTTTTAGTTTGTTATATTTGGCATTTTCTCTCATTTTATGTGTAATTACTCTCAGGAAACAGAATATTTATTTAATATTGTTCTTTTTTTGGGCAGAAGAATAAAAGATTTACTTGTTGAGGGAAGGATGGAGAACCTCCCACGAGGCTGATACTATGTAGGCTTGAAGATCTGAGTTAAATCTACCACTGAGTGATTAATTAGATTAATAATCAGAAGGTCAAATGAAGGACTAGGTTCTCAGCTTGTGCAGTTCTGTTCTAGTGCCAATTCCACAAAACGGAGACCTAGCCCAATGTGGCAGTATTTAGATATTAAATAGGCATGTAAATTTTCTCATAGCCTTCCTACCTAGTCACAGGATGAAACCATTCCTCATTAAGCATTGGGGTCTCAAAACTCAAGTCTAACAAAAGCGTATCATGGTATTACCAAGCTGGCCACAAAGTGCCCATAAACACAAGTGGCCCCTGAGCTGCCCTACTGTTTGCTAGAAGAATATTGACAAAAATGTTGTCTGGCCAAAGGGATTTCTGAGCAGCTGTAGATCCCCTGGGAAACTTTGGTATAGTGCCTGCTTTTGCTGCTGAGCTTCTTTCCTGCCAAAAGCAACAGGAGTTCAGAGAAGACAGAAAGAACACAGCCTAGGGGTCCAGAGGATGCTGGCATGAAACCCTGAGCAGCTCTGTGTCGGTGATTGACGGCAATCGTGCAGAAACAGGAGACAAGTTTAGAGAAGAGGAGGATACTTCTTGGAGTGATGGAGAAAGGCAGTTATGTGGAAGAAGTTGGCAGATGGTGATAGTAGAAAGGAAAGATGGGAATTCAGGTAATTCAGCTGTCTTGTCTAAAGTCCCTGAGAGTAAACTGACTGCAGTTACATCTATAAGGCTCATCTCCCATGGCCAGAAGACTCTGTGATCCATGCATCATAAATACTTGATTGATGTGTAGGCTCCAGACCCTATTCATGCAAAATTCAGCAAAGCCCTGTATGTCTTTCTCCAAGAGTGCAAATAAACAGTTTTTGCACATTGAGGAAGCGCACGAGGACCTTAAAATCTTTCCACTTTATCTGGTGATTTACCTCAATACTGATTTTTAAGTTTTAGCTGAACTTTCCGTATTTCATAAGACCTTTCTAGTGCCCTTGGCTGGTATACTTTCTTTCATGAGCTGCTGTTCAGTGAGGTAATGAATTGCTGCCTTGTTTATCTCCTTTTCTATTTAATTTTTGTCCATTTTTGAGTGAAAAATACCATTTAGGTATAAATTCCATGTTGTTATTAACAATTATGGTAGGCAAGAGAATGGACCGACAGCTTTTACATAAAGTCATTGTCAAGCAGCACTGGCAGTAGCATGTAGCATAATGACTAGGAAAGTAAAAGCCGTTCCTGGAAAATCTGCAGAGTTCCAGTTTAATCAAAACAGCCATGGCATGCAAGACAATCACATAGGAGCAAAGCACAGTGCTGAAAATCAAAGCAGATTGTAGTGACATAAGTCATTCTGAGGAATGCACAGGCACTTCCTTGCTCTTTAAAAGCCATTGCAAATCCAGATAGGATGAATCTTGCTCTAAAAGTCAATAGTAAATGATTGCAGAAAGGAATTTACCAATCTGATTCGGAATACAAAGGTAGATTGCCAATATATGGTTTGTTTTATATCAGCATGTGTAAACATGAACTCTGAGGAGACTTGCTTGAAGGAACATCCCAGGTAACACTGATGAGATTGTAAAAGGTGGCCCTTAAACTGTTAACTGACTACAGAACCAAAAAAAAGAAAAGAAGGAATAACTTTTGTAAGGCAGCAGTTCATATCATATTCATATCTAATATCAGCCTCCACTTGCATTACAAATAGCAGAGCTGTTGTGTGGAACTAGTGTGTCTTCAAAAGGCAGCATAGAACTCTGACTTGTGTTCAAATACAGAATCAAATGTTTTCAACAAATAGATAAGGAGCAAATAAATCTATTCCAGCTACACTGTAAAGCTTCCAAATTCAATGGAGACTAGGTAGATGATTATTTTTCCTCCAGAGTTGTTAATTCAATTTAATTACTTAATGATTATTGTTGCAATTAAAATGTAGAGACCAACAGACAAAATGGAACAATATTGACAACATTGATCACACTGTGCCTAAAATAAGCTGAAATAATTGTTTCCAGGAATGTTTCTTAGGCTCAGCTTTCGATCTGAATGTTTTCTTGAGTTCAGTTTCTTTCAGCACTCAAAGTTGTGAGTCCACAACAAAGAAAGTAGGATGAGAAACTGAACTCCTCTTAGGAGCTAACTTGGGCATAGATCAGGTTTGCTGATGTAAGCCCAAATCAGCTTCACTGAAATTGCAAGTACAAACTTAAAATAGAAACTGTTCCAATTAAACACATTCTATTTCTGAATTTCCTTATCCATTAAGACTGAGACACTAGTGAAGGCTTGAATGCCTAAGATAATCAGGTACTGGAGAGGAAAAATATATTCTAATTAGACTGAAATATTCTAAATACATTTATGTGTTATTTTTCTCAAAGAGAATTTTGACTTACTGAATTTTGCTGTCATTGAAAACTAACCAGTTAATGCCTCTGGTCTGATTTTTCTCTCACTGTTTTTTAAAAGAATTGTAAAGTCATGTTTGTATTTGCCACCTTTATAATCTGATTTTAAACTCATTCAGAGTAACCTTTCTAAAACTCCTTTGTTTACCTACTTTATAAATTATTCCTAGATGAGAATGTGTGTATATTTGAAACTGTCATCATAATTTTCCAAGCTACAAGAATTGAATATATATAACCACAGTCCAATTTATAAATGCAAGTCACATCCTTGAAGAATGAGTGTCTTTTAACAGCAATCCACATAGAATTTTATGTAGAAGTTGCCTTTGCCACAGATACCCAGAGCTTATATTGCCAGAAATATATGCAAAATTTTCTAAACTCTGGTCTTGATTATTCTACTTTCACAATGTTTTAAATCAGATTAGGCCAGGACCTCTTTTCAATCAGGAAGCCAAACAGAATTGAAAAGTAAACACAAAAGGGCACATTTCTGTGTTTAAATAGTCTTGAAATGATTGCTTGTCTCCCCCAGCACTGCACCTGCCCAAGTAGCACAAAGCATCAACTTTTGCTTCCTTTTAGAGAAGCTCAACTTTTGGCCTCTAAAAATAATAACTGTTCTTTCAGCAGCACATAAAGAGGACTGAGAGTTCTGATGCCTCTTATTGTCACTTGGGAATTCATATGGCCAGAAACGCCAGTCTTCTGCATTAGTCTAAACATTGCCAGAATTGTAAGCTTTCCTGACTTTTTTTTTCATAAATCTGTGTGATGTTCTGTAGAACAGTTTCTTTTAAAGTCTTTTCAGCAGCTTAGGGATTGTTCTAGCCTGAACACAACTGCCCACCTATATGGCATCTTTTTGAGGAGATCAGTGACAAATCTTCTAATGATGGTATAACTCTATTGCATTTTCTTGTGACTAAAATGTTTGATTTATACCAACTCTTTTTGAATCTTAGGGGGGTGATTACCAATGCAGGAGGAGCTGTAAGGGTACAGACTCTCCCAGGACAAGAAAACTACCCTGCTGTAAATGCCAATGGGATCCAGTCTCAGGTGCTCTCTAGATGGGCTTCATCTTTCTCAGTGACTGGTAGGTGGATGACACATTATTTTGCAAAGTATATTTGAAACAGTGACAGAACTGTAGGACACTTCTTCAGTGTCCCTGTATGCAGAAAGAAATGTGATTGCTATCTGATTTGTAGCAACAGAATGTTTCACTTCTAATTCACTATTTTAAATTCATTTTTCTCAATTACCTAAAGAAAAACTATTACAGGTAGACTAGCTAGTCTGTAGCAGAAGCTGGTACATAAAAATGGATCAGTTATTTAGACTATAATGACATAGCAGGCAGTTGACAGTTCCAGCTGATCAAAGCCAGTGCTTCAATCCTGCCATTGCAGTCCAGTCCTCTTGCCACTTGCAGGCATTTAGTTTTATCCCTTCTCTCCCCCTGCCTGCATTTATGCAGGAAATAGCACTTTTGTTAAGCCCTCCAAATACCTTGTGCAGCATTCCATGCAAGGAGAACACTGCCCCTCCAGAAATAGCAATAATGCCAGCTTACATGAGATGTGGGCATTAAGTTGCAGTGTGACAGTGGTTTTGTCTAGAAGTTTTTGTCCCCACACTTGAGATAGTTGTTAGTTATTAGTTATCTAATTTCAGACCAGTTGTCATGCCTTGTCACTCAGATGAGGTTAAACTGCCCTCATAAAATCACATGCAGACACATATTGTTTATATATGTTGTTGTGGCTTCAAAAATACTGAAGTCCATGTGTTTCCTCGTATAGAAAATTTGTGAAGCAGATCTCTCTAATGTGATCTTACTGTTTACACAGCTAAAATTTAGCCTACTATCTCTAAGATACCAGTAATCCTTGTGTAGTGCCCATTGCAAGTTAATAGCTAAGAAATTGGAAACACAGCTGCTTTTGGTGAGGGTGAAAGTGAAATCCAGTTCTCCAGATCAAGTCCTCACTTTATCTGCTATAAATAATGCCTACTGCTGCTCAAAACCTTTCATCACATGAATATGCTGTAATTACTTATCAGCTGCTGTTGTGTCAAGTGCAGAAATTAATTACCTGTAAAGCAAGGAGTGCAGTACTGGATTACACCAAAGGTTTGTTCAGGCTCACATCCTACTCCCAGAGTAGCTAATGGCAGATGATGAAGAAAGGTTATTGGAAGTACAGTAATTTCTCAAGCACTTGTAATTTCATCTAAATGCATTAAAATGCAGTAAATGTATTTTTATTGCAGCAGGTACCAAGAACACAGCACTTGAAGCAGTTGGGCGATCGGTGTCAACAGCACGTCCTGCTACAGGTACGAGATCTCTGCAACCAGGGAAGCCTCTTGTGATGTGGTGCTCTGCAGTGTGCCAGTCCCTGGCTAAAAGAACCGGTTTCATAGGATTCATTTATTTTTAAAGAGGAAAACATATGCAGAATCTGGTTTTGCAGTGTATCTTTCATCAGGAAAAAGAGAAATTGTATGTAGTCTTGGAGACTGATTCTGATTTCACTAGTGTTCATGCAAATTAAAAAAACTTGAATAATTCTGGAAGGGTAATAGAGATAAACACAAAGGATGCTAAGAGTTCATGAGCTCATGGGATATTAATTCTTTTAAGTGATGGAGAAGACAGAGATCATGCATTCCTTCTTACAGAACTACTCAACAGCTGAGTGCTGTCATGACATGAGTAGCAAAAATTTAGTTGTTGCATGAATTTCACCACAGAAAATACTGCATTAAACATTTTTATGAAGGTTAGTGCTATATAAATACTGGGCTTGGATGCTGTTTGTGAATAGACCACTTGTTTTACAGTTTAAGTCACGGTGTGCTTCCAAACCATTGTACAGCAGGGTTTCTAATTGAGAAACTGTAGCACTTGGGAAGGTGAGATACAGAAACCCATCCAGCTTTGTACACTCAGTAGTCAGTCAGATAGGTGTAGAAAGATGTTTCATTTGAAAAAGAATATTCTCCAAGGAGCAAAGCAGTAGTAGTTCAAGTTTAATTGAAAGAAGTGTGATTGCTGTCTGATTTGTAGATATTTTTCACTTTTAATTCATTATTTTGACTTCATTTTTGCTCGATTAAATAAAGAAAAACTATTCCAGCTAGACTAGCTGGTCTGTACCAGAAGCTGATACATAAAAACGGATCAGTTGTTTAGAATATACATGATAGCAGGCAGTTGACAGTTCCATGACAGTTTAAGCTGATCCTACTGCAGATGGATTGCACTGTAATTTTTGGAGTCAGAGCTTTTTCTGGTTTACTTCAATCCATTCATGTTCTTGTTCTTAAACGATCCATGCTGTTCTCTTCACCAAAGGTAAAAGACCTAAGAAGACTCTTGATAAAAAGGCTGGAAACAAAGGTAAGAACACACAGATTTAACTTTTGCAAAGCAAAATTCTAACATCTATTTGGTGTTAATAAGTCTAATTATTTTGGATTTTCACAGACTGTAAAGCTGATATTGCATTTCTCATTGATGGAAGCTACAACATTGGCCAACGTAGGTTTAACTTGCAGAAAAACTTTGTTGGAAAAGTAGCTGTAATGTTGGGAATTGGAACAGAAGGGCCTCATGTTGGAGTTGTACAGGCCAGGTAAGAACAGATCTACACAAAAGATAACAGAGTAACTGATAAGATAAATCAATTAATATATCACTTCCTATTTTACAGAATAATATCACTCAGTAATGGCTGATGAATAGCAAGGGAAAGCAAACTCTTGAGCTGTAGCACTGTTTGCTCTGTGCTGTACCGAGATGTGCATGTGAGAGGACATGACAAATTTGAACATCTTCTGTCTCTATGATAAATGATATTTGGATAGAGAGCAGCTGAACTTCTCACAGCCCCTCTGCTGCTGACAGCTTTACATCTCATCTTAGTAGAACAACAGGAAACACAAACAAAGGAGAGATGGCTCTTTATAAAAATTGTAGAGAGAGAATAGTCCCCAATGGCTATATACACCTACAAAACAAAAAACTGCTCTTACCAACAGAGAGGTTTTTACAGCTAATGTTTTTCAAATTGTAACTGGTTACTGTTTTATTTAAAGATTGTTCACAAAATCTTTTAGGTTGGAAAAGACCCTTAAGACCATCTAGTCTAACCATTCATACTACTGTGTAGTCTAAAAGCCTCTGCAGCATCCAGCATTGGCTGAAGGGTTTTTTGAGCCACAGCTTAGTTTGCTAGTGCTCAGCAATTGTAATTTTCCAAGGTTTAACCACTTTGGCTATGGCATCTGGAAAAAAAGAAGCACCAAGAACTCACTTATTATCAAAATTAACTCATTCCAAGAAGATGAAGCAGCTGCTAGATTAGCACAGGGTTTCTTTAATCACATCTTTCTTTCATCATTAAAGCCTGTTCCTCTCCCTGCCTTTAGTAGATATTTGAGTCTGATTTAATAGCCTAAGCTTGCTGTTAGAGTCACTAGTATGAAAGACCACATGCATGGCTCAAACCATCTGAACTGCTTTGGATGCCTCTTTTAGGATGAGATTAATTCCATCCTGAAAAATCCAGTTTCTGTACACTTTAGACATCAAAAGCTAGGGGAAATGAATCTCAATCTTGCTGTCCGTACTATAAGATGAAGAAAAACTCATGGAGAAACTAAGTAAACAGCTGAACATTCAATTCTTCATTAGAAATTAGTCTTACAAACAATAATCCTTATAGTTCAAAATGCACCATTTTAACACTTACTCTGCTGGGGTTCATTCTGGTGATTCTGATACAGAATCAGGCAACTTATTCATAGCAGCAGCTCTTTGGCCTGTGGGTGTTTATCGTTCTAAATAACTTAATTTCTTTTTGCTTTCTACAGTAAATCAAAAGTGAAATCTGGAAATAGCATAGCTAAAATCTTTCATTTCTTACAGAGAGTCAGTAGCTAGCATACCCTGAACTTCTCAAATCAAAAAACTTAAACTGCATTTTACAGGATTTTTTTATAAAGAAGGTATTTCTCACACAAAAAGTAGAAAACCTTCCAGTCTTTAATTACACAAATGCATTTAGTTTGACATCTGGCATGGGTTTGGGGTTTTTTGTATGTATTTTCAACCTAATGTTTTTAGCTGTTTGATAAGCATAAGAATCAGGCTGTCCTTCACTTACCCAGTCAGGTAGATAATTCCTCTTGCTAAGGATTGTGAGCATCCTTCTATTTTAGTAATTAAAATACAGAGAACAATATATATTATCGAGAGCAAAATTATTCCAAGTGTGTTTTAACTTGCTAATGAAAAGTGAACCTTATTACTCTGTTTTATTTTTCCACAGTGAACATCCAAAAATTGAATTCTATCTGAAAAACTTCACTGCTGCAAAAGAAGTTTTGTTTGCCATAAAGGAATTAGGGTTCAGAGGAGGCAATTCCAATACAGGTCAGTTTATACTCTCCCTGAAAAAGAAATTACTTCTTTATATAATTTTCATATGTGTGTAGATATATCTCTGTGTGTGTGTGTGTGTTTTTAAACATTGAAATTCTTATAATTCACACGGATAAGAAAGTGTTTTAGATGCCACGGTTACCTTAATCAGGTTCAATGTTTTTCCCACTAGAACATTGCCAAGTTAGGGCTGCTTATTACACATTTTATTAGAGTACAAGTGTAAATACCGCTTCCTGCATTTAAACAGTAATTGACTTTTCACTAGTAACAGTATGATGTCTTGAGACAAATTCATAAAAGGTTTAGTGTTTCTTTTTTATTGGGTGGCTAATTAGAGTTAGACTAGGAGTAAGTAGTAAGGAGTAAGGTTGTGAAGAGATGTTTGCCTGTCATGGTTTAGCCCCTGTCAGCAACTAAGTCCCACACAGCTGGTGGCTCACTTTCCCCTGTGGGATGGGGAGAGAATTGGGAAGATGAGTAGATTGAGATAAAGACAATTTAACAGGGAAAGCAAAAGCCACTCACACAAGCAAAGCAAAACAAGGAATTCATTCACTATATCCCATGGGCAGGCAGATGTTCATCCATTCCCAGGAAAGCAGAGCTCCAGCACAAATAACAGTTCATACTGTCACTTCAAATGTCTCCTCACCTTCACTCTTCCTCCCCCACTCTATATGCTGAGCATGACACCACATGGTGTGGATATCCCTAGGGTCAGTTGGGGTCACCTGTCCCGGCATCCCCAGCCTTCTCGCTGGTGGGGTGGTACAAGAAGCAGAAAAGGCCTTGGCACTGTGCAAGAGATGGTCAGCAATACCAAAAGCATCCCTGTATTATCAACATAGTTTTCCACAGAAATCCAAAACACAGTCCCATACTAGCTACTCAGAAGAAAATTAATTATCGCAGATAAAACCAGCCAAATGAGGAAACTGAGCATGTAATAACGTTGTCTTTCACAAGCTAAATTTAGGTAGCTCCTGAACTTTCTTCCTCCCAATCCATTAGGCAGGTACTAATATATCTACTTCCTAGTACACAATTAGATCCATGAGCAAAAAAAAATGTCAGGGAATTCTACCTCAGCTTTATCTGTGTTTTTTTCTTTTTTTGGGAGGGGGATCGTTTTGATTTGGGGTTGTTGCTTTTTCACTTAGAGGTTGCCCAAGCTTCATTATTATCAAATTTCCTGGAGCACCATTTCAATGCTATACTGGGTTAACCTGTAATCATAATATAAATCAATTTTAGATAGGAAACTGATACTAGAATGTGCCATCATTGTATGCATTATTTTTTCACATTCTTTTCCCCTTCAAAACAAGGGAAAGCTTTGAAGCACACAGCTCAGAAATTCTTCTCTTTGGAAAATGGAGCACGGAAAGGAATTCCCAAGATCATTGTGGTGTTTCTAGATGGCTGGCCTTCAGATGATCTAGAGGAAGCTGGCATAGTGGCCAGAGAATTTGGAGTCAACGTGTTCATTGTGTCTGTGGCAAAACCCACAACAGAGGAGCTGGGAATGGTACAAGACATTGGCTTTGTTGACAAAGTAAGAAAGGATGGCATTATTTGGTTTTCAGTTATGAATATAATTCTGGAGAGTTTACACTAAAATTCTAACTATCTAATATATGTATATGTAACAACTCATATAGATGTATAGCTATAAAAACATTATCTCAAACCATTAAATTATCCCTGCTCATAAGTGACTTAAAAGAATAGCAGAAGGAAGGGTAAAGAAACACTGGAGGGTTTTTTCCTGCTTAAGGGGCCACACAAGGTACCACTGTCCTCCCAGTTCAGAGGCTTGGCCAAATTGTAGTTCCTGGAATTTGTAATTGCATGAAGACTCCCAGTGCAGAAAATTCCCCTATCTCGGGTATGGCTGAATGTGCCAAAGCAATGAAATGCTGATACAATATATTCCTTCTTCCAAAAGGGTAGACAGGGAGGCATTTATTCCTATACCTGCTCTGTGGATAATTGTTTACTTACTTTCACAACAAAGCGGACAGAAAATTTGGAAAAGCATATCCTAACAAGTTTGTGTACAAGACTTTGATTTTGTATGCAGAGTTTTGGATCTTATTCTGTTTGAGTTAGCAGGAATTCAAACACTGATCACCTACTCTCACATGAGATTTCTGATCCCCAGGTCTTTACTTACTCTGCAGTGAGAAAACCCCTCATTTTCCACAGGGAGGTTTTAGATGCCTAATTTCAGCAGAAATGGCATGAACAGAATGAAGCTCTGCTGCTTCTAGGGATAAAATATCTAGCTGCTGATCCCAGAGGTATTGCAGACAGGTCCAACCCTTACCTACTCACATGAAGCACCACAGAGTGGCTTGGGTTGGAAAGCCCATAAAAGCCATCTAGGTCCCACCCCCTTGCAGGGGTGGATTCCTTGGGCAGGGAGGCCACTCAATAGACCAGGTAGCTGAGGCTTGGCCTTGGAACACTTTTGGGGATGGGGCATTTACAACTACTCTGAGTAAACTCTTCCTGTGCCTCACCACCCTCACAGAAAAAGATTTCCTCCTAATATCTGATCTAAATCTCTCCTCTTTTAGTTTAAAAGTGCTCCCCCTTGTACTACCGCTGTCTGTCCCTGTAGAGGCACAGAAAGACATGACCTTACAGGGCTGAGGCCTGTCCTCCCCTTCTGCATTTTCGTCTTAGCCAGATTAGTTATCACACCTTGGAGAGCTGATTTTGAATTTAGCCCCTTTCTCAATTACCTTGTACTTTACATGCATCTTGTGGAAGCTAGGGGAAAAGAAATTTTACTTTGAATGACCTGGAACTATGTTTCTACTC
Organism: Climacteris rufus; assembly: GCA_013398175.1. Lineage (NCBI taxonomy): Eukaryota > Metazoa > Chordata > Aves > Passeriformes > Climacteridae > Climacteris > Climacteris rufus. Next base: position 1,133,815 of record VZRZ01004709.1, read on the forward strand.
AACTCTATGTGTTTATGACACATTATAGATTAAAAAACTAAAGGCCTTAACAAGTTTAAAGGGAAAATACAGAAGCTAATTTTCAGTGGATAAGCAAAAATATGGAACTTTCAAAGCTTGGCTATTCAGTATCATGACTTAATTCACATTCACAAAAGACCACTACAATTTTCAGTTGTTGCAGTTCTTGGGAATAAAGCTAAATTATTTGAAAACTTCCAGAGCCTGGGGGGCAGGGTTGGATTTATTACTGGATAAAACAAGCTGTATTACAACTTTTACTAACTTCAACTGCAGATGCTTGTCTTCAATTTCTTTAAAGACAAACACACAAAAAGCCCTCCCTAAGCTCCCACCATGAAGCTCTATTTCTAACCTGCCTTTGAAAGAAAAATCATAGGTGTCTGATCATTATCCCTTCACCTGCTCTGTCATCATTCACCCATTGCGTTTTTGTTTTCGAACAGGCTGTCTGTCGCAGCAATGGCTTCTTCTCTTACCAAATGCCCACCTGGTTCGGTACTACCAAATACGTAAAACCTCTTGTCCAAAAACTGTGCTCCCATGAGCAGATGTTGTGTAGCAAGACTTGCTACAACTCTGTGAACATTGGTTTCCTGATAGACGGTTCCAGCAGTGTCGGCGAGAGCAACTTCCGCCTCATGCTGGAATTTGTGAGCAACGTGGCGAAGGCGTTTGAGATCTCTGACATCGGCTCCAAGGTGGCGGCCGTGCAGTTCACCTACAACCAGAGAACCGAGTTCGGCTTCTCAGACTATGTCACCAAGGACAAGGTCCTCTCAGCCATCCGGAACATCCGCTACATGAGTGGGGGCACTGCTACTGGCGATGCCATCTCTTTCACGACCAGGAATGTGTTTGGGCCCGTGAAAGACGGGCCTAACAAAAATTTCCTCGTTGTTCTGACTGATGGTCAGTCTTACGATGATGTTAGAGGACCTGCTGCAGCTGCACAAAAAGCAGGTAAATTACGTATTTTTGAAAGGAGTGGAAGTTGATCCATCCTATTTCTGCTGTACTGCAAATGTTCAGATTTTAAAGTTTGCAAAGCATCACACTTGCTTTGAATTCAGCAAAATGTAAGCCCCAAAGAACTGTTTTCCATTAAGATGAAAAAACCCCAGCAACCAGTATTATGGAGCCATGCATGAGTAGATTCTCACTTATGGCAGCTGAGGGATCAACATACACCCAGTTGTATTTCCCTTAGCAGCAAAATATAAAGAGCCAAGTAACTCCATCGTTATCTAGGAAGGGAATAAGCAGTTTCGGCCAAAAAGCTCCTGGAGCTGATGATGCTTGAAGGGCACTTAGTATACACAAAGGAACCAAACCTATTTCATAATCATTTTATACAATGTGTTTCAAGACTGACATAGTACCAGCTACATTTGTATGTGTCATTACAAGAACAACTCAGGCACTAGCTCCTATGATACCTCATATTTCCTTCAGGATTTTTCCTGAGACAAATCTTCTAATTCCTGGTATTTAGTGGCAAAATCTAATTATCTTTGACAGACTGCAGGTGTTGAGACATGCTTTTCCAATCCACATTAATTCATGAATATAGAAATAGCCAGTTTTCTTGTACCTACAGGCAAAATGGTCTTTTTTAAATTTTCTTTTTGTAGGAATAACAGTCTTCTCTGTTGGTGTTGCCTGGGCACCTCTGGATGATCTGAAAGACATGGCTTCTGAACCAAGAGAATCTCATACTTTCTTCACCAGGGAGTTCACAGGATTGGAGCAGATGGTTCCTGATATTATTAGAGGCATCTGTAAAGATTTTTTGGACTCTAAACAATAAAGCAAGAAATCTGCTGTTCGCTATTACTACTTTGAAGCTAAAAATCATGAAATTGAAATGGTCCCTCTAAAGTACAGATGTTTTATTATTATATATACCATCCTAATACAAAGGAAGAAGAAGGGCTACTTTTTGTTTCTGTAATCAGACAAGGATTCTTGTGAGCTTGTAAGAAGTTGTACTTGGTACTGAAATGCAGAATTTGGCCAACAGTTAATGTTTTCAGTAAGTATATAGAATCCTGACGTTTAAAGCTTTGCATATCATGTACTTGAGGATAGCAGATACCCAGAGGAAATAATACAGCCCTGACATTTCTTCTGCCACTTGCTAGATATCTTCTTACCAGTCAAAAATAATATAACTTTAAACACAAGGTACTATCTTCTATAAGCTTTCTGTAGCTTACAATTCCGTACCGTTTCAAGCAGTTCTGCTGATAACATGAAGTACTTTCAGTACTCCTGTTGCACAACATCCCTTATTGCCAGGCAGTTTAAGAAAAGATATGACAGATTGTAGCTGAAAGAGTCTATTTTTACTAGCTGGAATTTTGCTATTGTGAATGATACTGCCATCTGGTTGGCAAAGTTTACATCAAAAGTCATTTAACTTCTACTCACAGACTTTCGTGGATCTAGTTGGTTGGTTCTTTTGGCACAGAATTTGAAAGGTATTTAAGGCACAGTAGTGCTTTGAGGATCTGGATCCTAACATATTAGCTGCTACTACTGCTTTCTGCACCACTGAAATCAACAGTGATGTTCCAAATATAACTGACAACCGGATATTTCCTGTCTACTGCCTTGTACTGTCTTCATTTGATAAAGTTGTTATTGGCCAGACAGTTAGAGACAAGAATCCTGGGCCAAGAGATTAAATTGGACCACACACTGGGAACTGAAAGCATTCAAATTCAAGTCCAAAGGTATATCAAACCTTGAAACCTAACTGATTTATATCAGATTACATAGTTAGAAAAGAAGAGAGTAGGCAGACATTAAGTGGGATTTAGTATTTCACAGAATAACAGTTTTGTAATAGTAGTAAAAACATCTTTATAGATGTGTGAGGTTTTCTGAAGATGAAAATAGTTTTCTTGAAAAAGACTTTAATTTGATTTCATACCTAATAATGTTGATATATTTATAGGCAAACACATGTGGGTTAAAATGATGTGATATTCACGAAGTTATTCCAGATTCCTGGTATGAATAACATACTTCACATATTCTTTAGAGAATAAAGGGGGTTCGCAAGTAAAGTAGAAAACAAAACAGCACTTTGCCTATCAATCTGGGGTTTCCCTTTTTTCCTCTCCCCCACTATTGATTGTAAAATTTCCAGTAGTTATGGAGTGGCACAGAAGGGATTGTATTCATTGGGTTTTTGCTGTGCATTTTTTAATAACTTATAACTGGCTATATATTACTCTAAATATAAATGGCAAAGATGTCTTGTATTTTTCTAATAATTGTTATCCTTAATGATGTTACATGTTTATAGATAAGAGTATTCAGCTTTTGCTGTATAAATTTATATGCTGTATCAACTTTGTGCAAAAGTTTAATTCATTTAGTTTATAAACTTTTTATAGAAATACATATTGCAAGAAAACTGGAACTGTTGCTATCTGTTTTAATATCCCATAATATAAAAGCCTTTCTATGATGAACCTCATGTAGTATACCTTTAGTAAGTTGTATGTGATGCTTCCTGCTGCAGATTTAGGACTGTCAGTCAAGAATAAGGCCTGCAGGGGATCAATTCTGTTGTGGGATTGATGACAACCATTGTAAAGGGGCTGGAGTATGTGATCTTTAAGAGGTACCTTCCAATTCAAACCATTCTGTGATTTTCTATGCTCTATTTCCCTGAACAGTACACAGACTCAGGGGGCCTCAATCCCAGTCCTGATGACATATCATGCCAACATAAAAAAATTAAGATTCCTTAATTTAGAAAAAAGTAGAAAACTCTGAGGTTAGAGGCTTAGGTAACTGCAACTCCCATTCAGCTGTTTTGAATTTTACATTAAATAGTTAACACAGTTCAAAACTCATCCTTCCCAGCGGGCCTCCCAGAGCAACCTAAATTTACAAAGCATTATTAATTTGCTGTCCTAAATAATTTGAAATCACTTTTTGTACTGTGATAACTTCCAGGAAGAGCTACAACCTACAGCCATGCATTGGTTCGGACATACGCCTGAGCACTGGAAGCATTCCTTGCCAGAAGATCTTTCCTGGGTAAATTCTCCACTCACAGGATCTTTTATAACAGGAGCACACATCTTCCTTTGGCAGTGTGTCTCAGTCCAGGAAGGAAGTTCAGGCCAATGTCTCTGATTCTGATTACAAGTTTTCTGCACCTCAATTTTTGCACAAATCTTAGGCATTTAGATCCTCTCTTTACCATGAATCACCTTGTATACACATCTCTTGATAGCATGACTCTTTGTAGCTATGTCACTTTGTCTGACAAGTGCTGTATATAGGAAAAGCAGGTATACAGTCTGGGACTGAAGGTCAGAAGACTGCAGAGAAACTTTCATGCAGCCAGATCTGCAACCTGTTAGCAAAAGTCTTTTATATTACATCCTCAAGCAGAGTGCAGTAATAGGTCTCAGAAGTTGACCAACCTGTATTATCATTGTGAAACTATTAATATTGAACTAGCAAGGAATGAGAAAGACCCAAAAGAGAGACCATCCTAACATTATTAAGAGAAAATATTCTCTTTAAAAGTACTTTGCCTTTTAAAATCAATGCAAATAAAGAGCTATGCAAAAAAAGAGCCAAAATCATTTGCATCAAGAGCCAACAACTATAATTCTCTACAACTTATAAAACAATTTTGAAGTGGGAAGAGAGAAGGAAGAAGAAGGGTGGGTTTTTTTGCACACTTTCAGTTTCATCAGAACAGTAGATTTTCCTATAAATATTTTAATTACTTCTATTTGCATTTTGTATTAGTGCTGTCACATAAGCTTTCCCTTCTATGAGGCATGGCTCCATAAAATACAGATATTATATCTTCACCTTCCCTGTTCTGAAGAAGAAAAGTGGGGACAACTTCTTATGTCTTCCTTTTAAGCCTTATTTCTTATGGGGCAACTCTCAGTATCACTACTTAGCTCCACCAATTTTGTCAGCACTTTCCTTCCTTTCATTAGGCTGCAGGGTAAGTCACCTCCAGAAAGCATCAAAGCCACAAAAAATCACAGAAAATTTCTCTCTTCCATGCAAGTGCCACAGAAGGCCTGAGCAGTGTCACAGATGATCAACTTTATTCTTAAACAAAGTGCCTGAAAACTTAGGACTTCGATTCCCCAGCCTAATAAAATAAATGAAAAAAAGATCTTCACTGACTTGCTGTTGTTTGGTCCTGGGACAGTAAACATAGAGTGGAAGCACAACGTGGTTGAGCTTGTGATCACCTGTCATCCAGATATAGACACCAAATACACGGAAACTTCCAGTGAACAGTTTATAATTGAAGTATGAGCAACTTTGCAATTATACATGTCCACCAACTGCAGCACACATTCTTTTGCCCTCATTGGTTTCAAGAATTTTGCCTCTAGCTGCAGCTGAAGGAAGAATAGGTCCTGAAAATTTGCTGTCTATGATTAAATCCAAGGTCTTGATCTCTGCTTTGAAGCAAATGGCCACTTTAAATTTAATCTCATTAGGATCAAAATTTCCTTTCCTTTCGAATCATCAAGTCGGGTTAGTGAAATGTCCTCGGTCATAAGGCACTTGCGTTAAATGAAGGGTATTTTATTATTACTCTATAATTTGTTTACATTCATCTGTATCTACATACAAACAAATACCGTGGGGTTGCTATTTCTCTCTGCATTGCACAAGCGGAGCAGTTGCCCGTAAACAGCCCTGGCAGGGTCAGCCGCTCCTGACACGGAAGAAGGTCATGAGGGAAGCAGGCCTGCCCCGGCCGGCTGCCAGGGCCCGAGGGAGGCGGGAGCAGCGCTGCGCGGCTGCCAAGCAGCCCAGGCCCACGCTGAGGGCGCTCCCGGGAGCCCGGCGCTGTCACTTCCAATAGAGCCTCAGCCTCGGGGTACAAGTGAACCTGCCCATGAACTTCACACTGGACCAGTTCCTAGGACACCAGCACGGGAATCCTGCGCTGCTGTTTTTGCTAGCAACTGCTAACTAAACTTTTCCAACCTCTGCGGAGGCCGGATATGGCCTTTACTACTTAACAGCAACTAGAGTATGGCAGAATGTAAGCAAAGGGATAAAAACTATTTTTCTGCCCTGGTGGATGTGATCAGATTACAAGTATGATAAACAATTAGCTGCCAAAGAATACAAGTTAGAGACAACAAGAAGTCAAAAGATTGAGAAAAAGACTGGCAAGATACTTTTAAAGTAGATGGGAAAATCTCAAAAATTAATAATTTAGCACTACTTTTAAATTTTTGTAAGCTCCAAATAAAAAAAAAAACCTATATAATTAAAATAGTAATTTTTTTTCAAATAAAAAGCAAATTCTCGATTATGTAGTTTCTGAAATTCTTGTGATACCCTTGGGCGTTTTAATAATATACTACTTGTTCAGAAAAGGCAGATGGGAAAATAACAGCTTTCTCTCATCTAAACATTCTAAATTAGGTGAGATAAACAAATTTGTCCTGTTGAACTAATTGTGGTGGGGACTAGGAGCCAGTATAGAAACAAAACAGACCTGTCTGGCACAGCATGCTGGTAGCAAATACATCAGTAAGGAATTTACTCCCCAGTGGTCGGATTTGCTCAAATCTAAACAGAGATTAGACTAACACGCTCAATTAGGAGAAAGTGACCATGATCAGTTGCTTCTGGTAAGTCCAAATATCTGCCAAAAAAGGGTTTCTCACAGAATATAATGCATATGCACCATGGAAACTGTCAGGTGTTAGGTAACTCAAACCGGGGAAAGTATTTGCAGGCTCTAAGAAATTCTTCTGTATGGCAGCTGTCAGCTAAATCATCTTAACAGAGAATTATGCTTATTAAGATTAGCAGAGTCTGTCACCTGGCTTATTTTAGGCAAGAGAGTCAGCCATTCAGGAAGCCAAGACACAGCTCCTGGTTTTGCAAACATCTAGCCTAGTAATTAGGATGTATCAGTATTTTAAAACACTTGCTGTTGTTAAGGTGCAATAGCATTTCTAAGTAACACCAGAAAACTCAAGCAGAGGGAATCTCTGGGGAAAACATCTGGCTACCAGCCAGTCCACCAAAAGCACCGGGCACCTACGACAGAGCCATGATTCAGACTTCAACACACTGCCAGTGCATGCAGAGCAGCTGCAGGCCCTTCCAAGAGCTTCTGCTTTTGAGCTCCTGTCCCCAGCTGCCCGTTACCTTTCTCTCAGAGGCCTGATACTTCCCAACAGCTGAGCTGCAGCACTCTGGTCTGCGCACCCAGCACTCTCCCTCCTGCCTGCTGCATACAGAATGTTTTCCCAATAGAGCTAAAGGGTCTGATTTTTTTCCTCCCAGCCATTGCTGCAATTTCAGAGAAGGAAGATACTACTTCCGCATGAAGCAGGAGCTCTTTATTCCCACTAAACTATAAATCTCACAGGAGCTTAGATGCAAGACACTTCTAATCAAAGCAGCAGCTCTTTCTTTAGAAAGAAAAAATCCCATATATTAAAACATAATTAAAAAACAAGATACCCTTCCATTTCAAGGTACAAAAGAGCAACTGGAAAGACATCTGAAACAACAGAAAAAATGTGCTTAAAAAAGCCAACGAAGCCAGTCAACACAAAGTCACCCAAGAGTACCATCATCACCTTGGGCAGCCTTCCTTTCATGAAGGAAAACCACATCCCCTTGGCCAGCAGCTGCCCACGAGCAAAACCCCAGGAGCCATGAGGCATGGTCTGAGAAATGCCCAGATGCAACAGGTCTGTCCAGGCTCAGTGACACCAGCAGCAGTGACAGCTTCCCAGCAGCCATATGGCAAGCCAAGCTGAGGGGGAGACAAGCCTCAGGAAACACCTCAGTTATTTGTGACCAACAGTGGATAATGTAACTCTCCCTCTCTACCAACACCACGTTTGAAGGCAGAGAGGGCAAAACCTCTCCTGCTCTGCCCACTCACAGGTTGTTGTGGGACTCCTGCAGCCCCTCCCTGTCCCCAGGACAGAAGCAGCTATTATCACCTGGTCAGCCCCACCAGCTCCCTCCACCCATAGTGGGTGTGCCACAAGACTGCACCGAGCTTATTAAGTCATCCTCTCGAGTTCAAATGGACGTGTATTTCTGTAGATCACACAGGGATTCACAGCCTAACATTTATACAAGCTACACTTTCCTCCTCTCAGACTCTCGGAAGCTTTCAAGAAAAGCCAAAAGATCAAAGCAGATGGGAGAAGTTGGCAAATCAGCTGGCACTAGTGAATGCTTAAAACTGAATAGAATTAAGAATCTTTATAATATTACAACAAACGTTCAACTCCAAAAAGCTCTTCTTGAAATTACATTGAAAATTGCTTTAAAAAAACAATCACATAGCCTATCCCATTTATGTCAGAAAGGAACCTGAGGACAGAGCTGCAACTCATTGTCTTACGGTTGTGTTCTCCCTTCTGGTTAAAGGGTCTCCAGTACATCCAAGTCAAAGACATCCCAAAAGCAAACACTCCTTGACCACCAAGTGAAATATTTATTCTAAGGTATCCAGTACTCTCTGAAGCAGAATGGAGCACTTCCTCTAAAGAGGTTATAAAACTCAAACCTCTCTATTGTAATAGCATTGAACAATTCCACAAGCCATGTAACAATTAAGCCACCATTATCTTAATTTTTATTTGAAAGACTATCTATTTTCAAAGAATTTATGCTATTTGTAAAGAATGGATCAATATCAATACTTTGGAACAAATACATCTCAAAGTAACAGTTTAGAAGAGGCAGCCTTTAACCCACAAAGCTAGTACAAGACCACTATTAAATTCCCACCTGTAGTTTTGCTTTTACAAATATATATATATAAATTCACAGCACTGATCCTTTAGTTTCAGAAGTTTTTAATTCTGTAATAAATCCATTACTTTGAATCAATTTACAATGAGAGTATCAAAAGCTTCACAGCACTAATAAGATTTAAATAACAGAACTACAGGTATTCTCCCTATAACTCAAGACAACTGTGTATGATGTTCACAGATGAAGATATTACATGGGTCAGTTGCTATTTGTTAGCAGTCAATAGCCAACAACCAGCAATAGTTTAGTCTAAGAGAACGTAAAGCAAACGATAAAAAAGCAAACTGTAATGCAATGTAAAGCAAATCAAAGCAAAATTTCTTCTACTGCCAGGTGAAATGACCTAGCACTACTCCCAGATGCTGTCAGTGCACCAGCAGGGCTGAGGGTTGGCCAATGGCTGGCTTCCCCTGTTACTCTGCTGTCACAGTAATGACACGGAAGAAGGAGACAGAAACCTCTGGAGAGTGCAGGAACAAGTTCTGGGCTTCCCCGCCCATCTTTATTAGATATGTGCCTTATAATTCACTGTGTATTGGAGGAGACAAAGGGCCTCCCCTCAATCACACCGGTCAAAGGAAATGTCCATTAAACTTCTGTGCCCAGGAGAAAGGAATGTAAATAAAAAGATACCGTTACAATAACAAGGCTATGTTTACAGAGAATGTCTGAGAAACTAGCTACAAAAGAATGGTAACATCCAGAACTGCAGAAGTCAGGGAAACACTCTTCTCCAGAAAAACTAGACCAAGTCAACTGGAAGATGACATGGCCTTCCAGGGGGAAGAGGTAAGGGGAAGCACTAAAAAGAAAGTATGTTGTTTTACATTATCAACTTGAAGTTTCTATGTTAAACTTCAATGAAGAGACTTCTATGAAGTCTCTAGGTTAAAATTAGAAAACAAAGCAATACAATTTTATGTAATTTAAAAATTTTTGTAACTTGTTTACTGTTAAAAATCTGTTAATATATTTACGTTGTGTGCATTCTCCAAGTATCAACAGAGGAAGTATAAAAATGGAACTTAAACCTTCTTTCTTGCTCGTCTCAGAAGCAGCATTTCAAAATAATTCTGAAGCCTTCTGCTTTTGTTACTTCTTTTTAAAAGCTTTTAAATACAATATGAAGTCACACATGCACTGTAGTGACACCAAGATGAGTGGTGCAGCTGACACTCCTGAAAGCCAGGATGCCATCCAGAGGGACCCGGACAAGCTTGACAAGTGGGCCCACAGGAATCTCCTGAGGTTTAACAAAACCAAGTGCAAGGTGCTGCACCTGGGTCAGGGCAACCCCCAGTACCAACACAGGCTGGGGGTGAACAGATGGAGAGCAGCCCTGCCCACAGGGACTTGGGGGTGCTGGTGGGTGAGAGGCTGGGCATGGCCCAGCAATGTGCACTTGGAACCCAGAGAGCCAAACGTGTCCTGGGCTGCATCCAGAGCAGTGTGGCCAGCAGGGAGAGGGAGGGGATTCTGCCCCTCTGCTCTGCTCTGCCTGGGTGAGACCCCACCTGCAGTGCTGCATCCAGCTCTGGGGTCCCCAGCACTGGAAGGACATGGACCTGCTCGAGTGAGTGCAGAGGAAGGTCACAAGATGATTGGAGGGATGGAGCACCTCTCCTATGAGGAAAGGCTGAGACAACTGGGATTGTTCAGCCTGTAAAAGAGAAGGCTTTGGGGTGACCTAATTGTGGCCTTCCAGTAGCTGAAGGGAGCCTACGAGAAAGGTGGCGAGGGACTTTTTACAAGTGTTGCCCAAGAGCAGGCTAAAAAACAGAAGCTGGAACCTAGTTAAAAGGGAAGGGGAAAAACAAATACCTTTATTTGATGGATATCCGAGAACAAGCCACGACGGTGGGGGATGGGCTTCCCCGGTGCCAAACAACAGCCCCAAGACAGAGAGATACAAAAGGAAGAAGAACGCCTGCGCAGTCGTGCTCTCGTATTTATCATAGGTTTTACGAATTAACATAGTTGACAAAAATCTCCCAGTTAGAAAAGGATACTGGTATGTGTTAGACTTCCATTGGACTATTACTGTCCTCTGTAACTTTTGTGTTTCAACCATCATAGGAGATGGAATGTTCCTTTCTAAGGGATACTGAGGTGGTAACATGTTCTATTGTGTCTAGGGCAGGGGATTCTATTGTCTACAAATCACTGAACAACTATAGTGGAAAAGGACAGGCGTTCCTACATAGAAGAATAGAAAAAGCAAAAATCTTTCGGTATCACAAAGTCATGTAGTGACAGGACAAAGGGAAATGGCTTCAAACCGAAAGAGAGCAGATTTACATTGGATACCAGGAAAACATTCTTTACCGTGAGGGTGGTAAGGGACTGGTGCACAGGTTGCCCAGAGAAGCTGTGGCTGTCTCATCCCTGGGAGTGTTTAAGACCAGGTTGGATGGGGCATTAAATTACCTGTTTAGTGGAAGGTGCCCCTGCCCATGGTGTGGGGGCAGGCTTGGAACTAGATGACCTTTAGTGTCCCTTCCCTTCCATCCCGAGCCTTTCTATGAGTCTATGAAATTAAACACAAAAATGCAAGCAGTCAGCACTGTGTGACCAAGGGGCTTTCCAACACTGAGAAGTGTTAGAGCTAAGAGCAGGCCGGGACTGTGTGTGCTATCAGTTTCAAAATAAATGAACCAGCAACTAGATACAACATGTGAAATGGATGGTTTCTGATAATGTAACTTCAAATCCACAGAGTTTTTTCACTTTGAAAATCTACCAATTTTCTCCTGGAAAATAAATTCTTTCTTAGGATTTCTAAACTAGGGAAGGTTCTTAATCAAGGCTTGTAATAGTCGTTTTCATATGTATTTACTATTTATGTGGACTGCATACTACTTTTTATGCTATAGTGGAATACAGTCACCACTCATCTGCTTCAAACAGTTCCTACAATAAAAAGCAAGATGAAGAGTAAGTCTGTTAACATCAATCATACCTTAACTGCTAATTTAATGTATTACTAAACACATTTAGCTATCTTTACATTCAGGTTCTGAGCACAAGTCCTTTGAGTCTCACAAAAGAGAAGTAAGTCGTCCTTTCATGTGTTTTTGCTAAATAAAACCATTTATTTCAGCACTATCATTTTCCTCCATCACCAGTACTACAGTTCTTCTGGTCTTAAAAAAGTCAAAGCCAACAATAAAGGTTTTAGCATATTATACCCCACAACAAATACACTAAGACTGTATTAGAGATTATTGGCAGTATTCAGTAAATGATGCCTCACTACAGCATTTGATCCACTATGCATTAGTGAACTATGATGACCATTAAGATTTCAATTAAGGAAAATAAGCAAATATTTTTGGTTTTATCATTTCAATTTTAATACAATTTAAAAAAAAGGTAAATGTTATGCATGGTAATGTTTAATAAACAATCACATTTCATTTAAGCATTAAAATGCAGCAGTCTGGAAGAGCTGCCAGAAACAATGTTTGGCTTCAGAAAATGCGATTATGAAATTACTTCCAATAAAATTCAAATACTCTTGTCTGTTGCTTAGTTGAACGCTTTAGACTGGAAAGAACAAAAAGTGCAAATGAGCTGAATGTTACTTTCAAAAGTAAAGTCTTAGTGTCCTACAAACAGTTACTGAAAGGCCTCACCTCAATCTTCAGGATAAAATTCTCCAATTCCTATACAATTATAATTTACTGTAACATTTCAAGCAATGCAACATTACTAAAACAAAATTAATTCCAAAATATAACTGCAGTATTCTGCCTACCATGAGCACCTCTTTTTCCTTTTTTAAATTCTAATTTGTTTGACATGAGATGGCATGAAATACATTCTTACTGGAAACTTACACGGAAAATGCAGTTAAACCACTTATAGGAACATGTTATAGCCTTAGGTAACTTATACCTAAACATATTACTTTACATGAAAATTTAATATTCATATGGTGTTGTTCTGTTTCTGCTGATACACTTTGACCAAAGGGAGTCATCACAGAGTAGGTAAATGCTGACCTGCAGTTTAGTCTTTTGGGCATTATCTTTGCTGGAGGACTTGGAAAAGAGATGGACAAAGGTTAAGACATTTGGGCAACTTTTAAGCATATAGAATTTTTTTTTTTGTAATTCAACACAATGATTCAGTGAAATAAAAACAGTACCTTTCTGGCTCCTAAATCACTTCAGAATCACTTCATATAAAGAGACAGTGAAAAACACTGTGATTATCATCTTACACAGGCTGTAAGAATACACTAGCAATTTTTTATTTGTTCTTATAAAAATACTTTTAAAAATCGTGGAAACATGTTCTTATATGTGGGTACTGCTGCTTGAAACTGAACAGGTCGACATCCAGACAACTATTACAATCTTGCAAAAGCAAAGCAGCTTAGAAGCATAATAAACAAATGGTCATTTTGCTAAAATTGAGACCTAATTTAGTAATTTGTAGAATGACTCTTTCAAACTGTGCAACACAAAATAATGTAGCCAACAGTAACATACAGGTACACCATTTAATATTTATTATATGCATTTTATATACATTATTTTTCAACAGCTGTACTTTTGCTATGTGGTACAATCTTAAAAATTTGCTGATTCATAGTTTGTAAAACAGAAACCTTACAAAACTCATCAAAACTCGCAAACTGATCAGAAAAGTTTTGTGGAAGACTAGAAAAAATACTTTTTTTGTATTAATCATGCATTACACAAACAAAATTTTTAGTTACACCATAAACTGAAGCACATCTGAAAAATAAAATAAAAGCAGGGAATAACTAGTCAAAACACAGCAGATTTATGAATCTTGAATTAACTACTTTTGTATTCTATCTGAAATGCAAATAAAAATAATTTTCACTCCAAAGGTTCTGAAACAAGATTGTTTTTTTGGAATCAACTCCACTCCGGCTACTTAACCAGAGGAGAAAGAATTTCTTAGTTTGCAACTTTGGAACTATCAAATGTCCCATTTTTTCATCTATTTTAGACTGTTCAAAGAGTGCCATAACAGATATACAGGGCCCTTTAACACACTACATAAAAGGATATAAAGACCAACAAAAAGTGAAATAAATAACAATAGGCCATTAGCAAGATGGGTAATCCTTGATAAATAAACTCGTAAATACAGTAAGATGTACAAAATATCACATAGTGATAGGATGCCAAGATTAATTTTTTTTTTAAGAGTTCGTTCAGGGGTGTTAACCCCTCTGTGTTTCATTTGAACACATTTTACAGTCCTTTATGAAGACAGTTATGCGATGATGATGAATTAGCATCCTTAAGCAAGGACTTAGCTGAGCGGTATTAGGCAAAAGAAGGGAAGATTGTGGTTACACGGCAGCGGGTCAGTGAGATCTCTGTGTTTTAGGGTTCTATAATGCAGAAAAACATTATCAATACAATCTTGAGCACTGTTGTGACAGGCTAAATATATAAAAAGACTTATAAAAACTAGAATTTTATCCAAACATTTTGTGCAACTAATGCTAAAATATTTTAAGTTAAATTTCCTTTTCTTTAAAGCAAAATAAAAGTTTAAAAGGGGAATCTGTGGCATTCAACTGATAAACAGAAGATTACTAAGAGATGAAAAGAAAGCTACTCTTGGAGCTCACTTCCCCCCACAAGAGCACCACATTCCTAACCCTAAGGCAGCACACAGAGTCCAAAATAAAAGTCTTTTGTAAGATCAGACTCCACGTTTGCTTAAAGACACCTAAAGAACAGACATACGCTCAGTTCATATCCAGTCAAGGCTACAAATACTGGTTTTCTTTTTTTGTATTTGTCCCCACCCCCCCAAATACAGTAATTACAGTTAAATGAATGAGCCTGACATTGTTCAAGATGTGGTGACTTTTCACCAGCTTATACCTGCCCCACTTAAGAGCCTTCACCCAAGCAGATCAGATGTAGTGTCTTATCGGTAACCTTATAATTGATGGCAGTGACGCATTCCCTCTTTTTTGTCCAAACAGACCTGCTGTTATGATGCAGGTTTGTTCTGCTATGTCACACAAATACTTTGGCAAGGGCATCAGCTCCTGCACTGGCAATATATGCTTTTGATGGATGAAATGCTACATCATAAATTGATTCATCCAGCTTTTTCCTATGAGCTGTTATTTCTTGCACACATGTCTTGCTGTCCAAATTCCACAACCTAATGGAACAATCATGGCCTGTTTAGGAAAGAAAGAAAAAAACAAAACAGAAGGTTATATTTGTCAGACACTCCAGTGCATCATAAATGCAAAATTTATATAGACCATATAGAATATGAAAAAAACCCTTACTTCCAGACATTAAATAGATTCCATTAGGATCTACAGCTAGACTTGTGACAGCATCCAAGTGAGCAACCATAGAATGGATCATTTTACCTAAAAGCAAAATAAACAGTGAAGTATTATTTATTTCAAAAAAAGTCCCATTCCCATTAAATATAACATGCTTATTTAGATTCCAAGAATATCTGAAGAATCCTATTCCATTAGAAACTGTGAAGTTACAACTGCAGACTCTTGTCTGCAGTTACATAAGGGTAAATGACACACAACTCTCAAAAAGGTAAGTAATATTTTATATTTTATCAATCACTGTAAGTAGTATTTTATCCACCTGGCATCTCTATTGGCAGCAACAACAATGAAGACCAAGCCAAAGATGACTGGGTGAGAACCTCAATTTTTAGTCCCTTAAATGTCCTCATAACTGTCTCAGTAGGAGAGAGTGTTGATGAAGCTTTGTAAAACAAGACTTGCTGGGCCGTATCAATGGCCCATCTATCTCTATCACTGCCAGAAGAGAAAAATAAGGCAACTATAGGTGATACCTGCCCAAAACACTCTCAAGCTTCTAACAATTAACTGTTCGGTAATGCCTCAAACCAGAAGTGTTAACTCTGCATTCAACTACTCTTATTGCATTTCTTTTCATTGACCTCCATTCCTGGACTCTTAATAACATCTTTTAGCATCTCATTATGTTTTTTGAAAGGAGTTCTGGAATATTCAACTGCACAGAAGGACCTTTCTGTTTTGAGCCTGTCACCTGTTGGGGATTAGCAACTGAACCTCAGTTCATGTGTTGAAAAAGAGAGCAAATAAATCCTGTAAGTGTATCATCTTTGTCCAGTTGTCTGTCTTCCTGAAGAATCTCAGTCTATTTAGTTCTTCCTGAAGAAGCTGAAAGCTACTGAAAATCTTCAATCCTCTTTTTAACTATTCTCTGACACATTTACTTTGGCTATAACCCTTTTGAGAATAAGGGGAGAATTCATTCGAAGTATTCATATAAAGGTATTTAAAATGTTCATTTTCATGTTTATTCCTTCCTTTCCTCCTAACATTCATTTTGCTGTTCTGACTGCTAAGTAACAAAGTGGTAGTTTCATCCAACCTCTTATTGTAACTCCAAGGTTTTTCTTTGAATAAGAACAGTCAGCCCACTGATTATTATTTTATATTACAATGTTTATTCTTCCTTACATGTACTATTTCACATTTATCCACATGGAATTTAATTTGCCTGCTTTAAAGTATATTAAGATCTGCAGTTCTTGTCAGCCTTCACGTTTAATAACCTGAATTAATGAATCTCAGTTAACTGCCAATATACCATGCTCTGTTCAGATGACTCATTGCATTGAACTCAAACCTGCTAATATTTTATTCCACAAAAAGACCATTTATTTCTACCCTCAGTTTCCTTTCTTTGACCCAATTACTTGTTCATGCAGATTTTTTTCCTTATTTTACTTTTTTTTCTTTAAAGTAATAAATCTTAATTTCAGCAACATCAGTGCAATGTATTTAATGACCACAATCCAAATACATACGTTCATGGTAGGTGCAAAGTGGAAAAAATGTCCAGCGTTTTGCTTTTGAAAACAAAAACCCCAGGAACACCATCCCCTACTGGGCCCAAACCAAACACATTTCAAACAGGGATTTTGCACATGTGCTTACTTAAAGTGAGCTTATCTTGATTTTTTTTTCTTCCAGCTTTGATAGAGTAACATGCAGGAAGTGACTGGTAATTTCATAAATGGGAAGTTTAAGTTCGCTCTTACAATTATTCCAACGTTTTTGTCATGACAGACAGTGACATTTTCCCCTAGAGCCTTCTTCCCCTCTCTCTTCCAGATCCTTTTCTGTTTTATAAACCTAACCAACAACTTAAGTATTCCATTACCACAATGAATTTAGGGTTATTTCTTGCCCTAGTAGGTACTAAGCAATGTTCTTTACTACTGAGAGTTGAAAACATAACTGACACATGCTTAGAGCGAAATGCATGGAAATGATGAAGAAAGGAAGAAAGCATACATACTCTGCAAATTAGAAAAGCTCTAAATTAAAGACAGTTTTCTTGTCCCTCACAAACCTCTCTGCCTGTTTTGGCAGTGTTTTCCAACATCTGAAGTCACAATTGCAACAGGTATCGCTATTTCACAGAGAAGGTACTGAAAAGGTTTAATCTTAGAAGTACCAAATGCTCTGTTTTGTATAAGACTACATCACTAATAAGTTTTCTACAAATGGATTGTCACTATGTCCATCCATGTTTCTTTAAACATATTCATAAGTACAAATTAGGTTCTCCTTATGCTTACCCGTTTTGTTGTCAAAAAATTTGATGTGTCTATCTTCATGTGCTGTAATAGTTACAGGAAGTGTGGGATGACTTACTACCTTGTTAATATGATTATTTGATTGTACACCTGAAAATAAAATAAAAGAAATATTTATCTGCCTGAAAGGAAGTGTTAAACCGAAAATGACGGTATTTTAGCACTACATTTTAGATTACCATATTAATTAATATTATGCAAATAATGATTTAGGATCAATGGATCTCCCAAGAAATAAAACTTCTTGCTTTACAGGATGGGGCTATATGAGGTAAACTCTAGCCAATGTACTGTAAGGTTAAAGCTGTACAAGTGCTTTACACACATGAAAGACTGAGAGAGCAAACCCAGCAAGTACTGCAGGGCAGCACTAGTAAAGTAGAAACAAACCGTAGCATGTATAATATATGTTAAGCACACAGCTCTTACACCTCCACATCAAAAAATACTTAGCTTGAGGAGGGGAAAACAAAAGACAGAATCACAGAATGCTTTGGGTTGGAAAGGACACCTTCTACTAGACCAGAAAATCCAAATAACTCAAGTCAACCTAACCTTTTAGATTCTGTCAGATTGTGTCTTCAATTTCAACTTAAACAATGAACAGTTTAAAAACACTTTAGAAGTCTACAGATACCCTTCAAGAAAAACCTTTCTTGATATCTTAATTTTTGTACTTAATTTTTCTTGATTCCATTTAAAATTCTCTCTTCAAACTAGAAAAAGTATTTCTCCAAATTGTGATGTTCCTTCTCACTTCAATGTCAGACCTTGCACAAGATATTTATAAAATAGCTTTTACACTGTTTTGTAACTTGTGTTGAAGTCTGTAAGTTTAATTATTAAGTAAACCAGACTACTCAGAAGGGAGAAGCAAATTCTCCCCTTGCATTACTCTTTTAGATCACATTTCATAGAAAGGAACAACCAGAAACTGGAGGTTTTCTGTACAAAATGCTTCCAGAGGTTCACAAAAGATGTCTCCTCTATCTAGTTTCATCAGATATATGCAATTGATTTTTAATACGCTACACCTTTGTAAAACTTTATTTGCAGCAACAGGATTTCTATCAAGTACCTCAAGAAAGTGTTTAATCACAACCTGTGCAGCATTCTATGTTGAACTAATATTATGCTTAATTCGCCTATTATTCACCTACTTATCTTAATATCCTCCATGTCAAGGCTATATAACAAAAACTGGTTTAATATACAAATCAGACAACTGAATCTTAAGAAATCTTAGCTTAGAGAACAGTAACTGTTGTTTTCACTGTCTCTAACTACTTTCAAATCCTGCTAATACAGAGTCATAAAATGGCTTGGGTGGAAGGGACCTTAAATATCATCTAGTTACAACTCCCCCATCCCCACCACAGGCAGGGGCACCTTCCACTAAACCAGTTTAAAGACACATTCAACCTGGTCTTGAACACTTCCCAGGGGTGAGGCATCCACAAATTCTCTGAGCAATCTGTGCCAGTGCCTCACCACCCTCACAGTAAAGAATTTCTTCCTAATATCTAATCTAAACCTACTCTCTGTCAGTTTGAAGCCATTCCCCCTTGTCCTGTCACCACATGCCTTTGTAACACGTTTCTCTCCATGTTTCTTGTAGGCTCCTTTAGGTACTGGAAGGTCACAATAACTTNTTTCTTCCTAATATCTAACCTAAACCTACTCTCTTTCAGTTTGAAGCCATTCCCCCTTGTCCTGTCACCACATGCCTTTGTAACACGTTTCTCTCCATGTTTCTTGTAGGCTCCTTTAGGTACTGGAAGGTCACAATAACTTCTTCCAAGAACCTTCTCTTTTCCAGACTTAACAACCCCAACCCTCTCAGCCTGTCTTCACAGGAGAGGTGCTCCAGCCCTGGGATCACCTTTATGGCCCTGCTCTGGGCTCAGTGCAACAGGTCCATGTCTGGGGCCCCAAAGATGGATGCAGCACTCCAGGCAGGGTCTCACAAGAGCAGAATAGAGGGGCTGAAACACCTTCCCTCTGTGTTTGCTCCAAGCATCCTAAAGAATCTAACCATCTTCCAAATTGAACGATGCAGTAGAGAAGCAAAACTTTATTTACTACACCATGCAATGAAGTACCATATAATACCTTAGGTACCTTATCCAAGATGGGTATTTATTACAGAAGAGCTCTACTTACCAGATTCTACTTGTGATGAAAACATTACCACTGACTGGGATGTTTCTAAATCATAGATGACTGTGCTGCCAGTGTTAAAAGATGCCACCATATGAGCAGGGTCACAACCTATAAAGTCGACTGATGTCGGTATTCCATGCTCTAGAAAGAGTGGAAAATATCTTTAGAAAGAATGAAATACTTTCAAAATTCCTGACTGTTTAAACATTTAAGCTGATACTTTAAAGAAGAAATTTGCTCCTTTCTTTAATGTAATGCTACACGATTATTTTATTACAAGTTCTTCCTTTAGCTCTGTTACCTAGTTTGGATAAATGGAGATAATAAGCCTGGATGCATCATCAGCTGCCTCATAACAGATATTCAAAACCACTGCAAAAAGTTACCTTTCTCTCCATTGTAAGTGCAAATACAGGGAATTTTTTCTGGTGGGTTCCATAACCTAATAGTGCCATCTGCTGAACAAGAGAGTAAGTGATTCTTTACACCACTGTAAGCAAGACCCCAGACTGCATCTGTGTGAGCAAGTAATGTGCCAGCTAGAACGTTTGGCTCTGGAAAAAAAAGTTCAGAAATGAAACCTTTTTAGTGAAGAAACATTAAATATTTCTTGTACCCCAACATAAATTAAATTCTACATAAAATAGTTGTGTACCTCTCCTGCCCCTCCTGTTGAAGTAACAGCTAGAATATTACACAAGTCATTTTGCACAACCACTGCCATCTTTCTCAAAAAAAACCCAACCAACCAAGAAAACAAAAACTCAGACAAAAAAACCCTACCAAACCAAACCAGCCAACAAAAAAACTCCCACAACCAACTCAAACTATGTCCCTTTTTCCAGAATTATACACTCTTGTTACCACCTCCTCTCTTATTTCTTCCTTTGAGATTCAGCATCTTAAAGATACTTGATCACAGCCCTTTCTCTGTATAAGGTTTCCAATTAAACACTGATGCTTAATGCTGTTTATACTCAGCATACTCTGCTGACACATAGATATGGTCGACAACTCTCAAGCACACTAATAATTAAAACAAGATTAATTTTTTCCTGTGGAACTGGGAATCTTATTTTCATCTCCCTGATACTTTGTACTTTCTTTTTATAGAGGCTTTTAAAATCTATTTTGTACCAGGATTTGAGTAAAGAAGTGAGAGAAAAAGTTAAATGGAAAGCCATAAAGCCAGGTAAATCATTAAAATTTAGTTTTGCAGAAAACTAAAACCAAATTGATCTTGTAACCCAAAACCCTGCAAACAAGCTTTAGGGAGGAAAGACATTCTATTAGAGCTCTCTCTTTTAAAAACAACTTTGTCACTTGAGTAGACACAGTTTAGTCTGAGGCCCATAAAAATTTTACTAAGAATACTACCTGCATGGACAAATAGGACCATTTTTAGTGATTAGACTATAATGCATATATTTTTAGCAGAAGGGCACAACTGGAGGTGTGTACTGGTTTTAACTGACAGGGTGTAGTGTTTTTCCTGAATTGGTGCAAGACAGCACCCATTCCTCCCCATCTCACTGCCATAGATAATGCAGCCTCAGTGTTGTAATGAGAAATTCTTGACTCTGTCCCACTCAAACTGCAGTAGAACTGAACACTGAAAATTACACTAAATACAAAATGCCGATCACCATCAATGGCAGGAGAGTGATGTACAGTTTTCCAAGCAGTTATCAGCTATTTAGAGACATCTAAAATTAAAGATATCTAAAGTTAGGGAACTGGATGCAAATCAGAAATATGGGACATAAAATCTAGGTAGACTTATCTCAGTTTTCTCATAAATTTCCATCAGAAGAAATAAAAAATAATTTTAAAAGTTGTAATTCCGGTTCAATTTTTTTTGCTTCTCAAAATATAAGTTATGATTAATTTCTTCTTTCCTGCATAAATCTCAGGAATGGCTAGGTCTCCCTATTACAGTTCTACAAAATACATCACCAATGCAAGCTGGAATAAATAACCAATGTTTGCCATACATAAGAAGTTGAAAACACAGTGTAGCTGATAAATGGCAGTAATATTTCACAAAAGCTCTAGAAAACAGATTAACATCAAGTGGAAAATTAATGTTCAAGATAATGGTCATAAGTTGTTTATCTTTTAAAAGGTACTCACCATAGGTATCATATGGATCCACATTAGGGCTAGGCATGTTCCACCACTGGATGGTTGCATCAATACCACCACTGAAACACTGTTCTCCATTGGAACTAATTGCCAGTGACAATACAGGTCCACTGTTAAGAGACAGAGAAGAAAGCTGATTGATAACTGCCTACATGACAAGTGAAAATTTGGCTACCTACTTTCAAAAAAGTATTTGCATTGGCTTAAGCAGTTGAAAACCCCTTAAATGCAACAGAAACAATTCTATTAAAACATTTTTTACGTCTCAACAAGTGATATCAACCTCTATTACAATAACTGTCATTAATTAAAACTGTGCAAATTCAAGCAATTCAAAGAACCAGAAGCAACAGTAGCTACAGCTACAAATGGTGAGTTTTTACAGTGCATCTATGCCAGTCTAATAGCTAGCTGTGCTGAAAGAGGTGGCTGTCGCCCCCCTCCCTGGCAACTATTTTCTCATTCTACTTTTAGGAATGGATAGTAACCTATGCCCCAGTAAACTGGTTCAGAGAAGTCATCCTACAAATTGTACCTTTTGGCCAAAGTTAGACTTCTACTGGTTTAAATTCTTCAACCTGTTTGCTGTGATACCCGATAAGCACAAGTTGTAGCCCAAAGGAAGAAATAGGTCTACTCGATTGGACACACTACCACCACAGCTTTAACTGTACTTTAAAACCACATCCCCAAAATTAGATGTCTGGGTCATTTGAGGGCCATGCTCATGATACACACAAATGCAGATAAACCAGAATTATGTATTTGAAGATGTTGAAAAGGAAGACGGTCAGCTGAATCCACCTACACATTTGGCAAAGTGCAGATGGCCAGAAAGGTCATGTTGCTCAATAACTACTTGAGGGGAAAAATAGTAAAATCACTTTGTTACATCACATTACAAGTCACAGGGTGGGGATTAGTTCTGTATCAGAACTTCCTCAAACCTTACCTTTTCGTATTCACTAACAAATACCCAAGTAATAGCCCAAATTTAGACAGAAATCTGAAGAATTATTCAATTGGTCAGTGACCCTCTATCACTCACAAGAATTTGTATTTCAACATAAGGACAAACTGGTCACCCAATCCTGGAGAAGAGTGTTTTATGCTTTAGCTAGTAAGTAAAAAACACATTACGTTCTATCATGAGGCGTAAGGGAAGGAGGAGGGTGATGATAGGATGTGTCGATTTCCTAATACAAACTATGAATTAACTTTCTTTTTGTTGTTTTTGAGGCCAGCACAAGAAGTGCCATCCATTCCATGCTTATCAAAGAATTCTTGAAGCTTACCTGCTAACTGGGTTGGAGAGTGAATCTTTACTTATTTAAGCAAAGTACACTCACGCTACTCTCACTATCGACTGTGTGTTTTTATCTTGCCTTCTTATTGGAAGAAAGCAGAATTCAAAATTAGCAAATGAAACTAAGGCAGTAATAAAGCTGTTAACACATGCTCAAAAATCAGTAAGACTCAGACCCATATCTGAAGATACTAGCCAAAACTAAGAACCTCTACCTTATCTTTTCCACATATTATATCTAAAATCCACAATCTGAGACATGTGTTTGGTGATATCATTATCATCATCTATAATCTCTCCCTTCCACTGCAACTAATCACATTTACCACTTTCTGCTCTTGTGCTATCATGGACTCTGCAATTCACAACAGGGACTTGGTATTAAGTTGTTTTACAAGGTATAACGGGCCTTGTCTAAACAATGTAAAAACAGAGTAATTTGTGGCCTTTACACTGAAGCTTCTTACAAATACATGAGATAATGACAATTTATTAAGCATGAATAATGTCAAATACTTACATGTGGGCCCTAAATGTGTAGATGGGTTCTACATCTAAAGAGGCACTCCTGAAAGAGAAAGAAGAGTTACTGCACTACATCAAATCTCCACTGACAACCTCTGAAAGTAAAAGAGCTTAATCAATTTCAAAAGCATTTAAAACACCATTGGTGTTTCATAAAAACCCATATACTTGCTTTTTGGCAGGAACTGTTTTCTGCAAATTCCAAAGTTTTAGAGTATGGTCCTCAGAGGCTGTAACCAGCACAGGCTCTACAGGATGAAAAGCTAATGCTCGCACTCCGTCAAAATGACTGCGTAGCGTATATTTAGGGTTCCATGTCTTTCGGAAGGCATCTTTATTAGCTGGCAACTTAAAAAAAGAAAAGGAAAGGAGTAGTTTTATCATGGATTTAAAAATATGTATTTTATATATATTCCCCCACATTTTTGGAAAACACCCTATGCTTGATTCAGCTAATACATATTCAATCTTAAGCTTGCTTTTATTGATTTCTCTATATGGATCTATAACCCCATCTCACCAGCTAGGCAGCCTGTAAAATTTTCTGTTGTAACACTTTTTTGACCCAGACTGTAATGGTGTATAATGTTAAATACACAAGCAAGAAGACTTGATTTTCAAAACCTGATTTGTGCAATGACACTTTAATTCTTCCTCCTTGAAGAAACAGAAATGTTTCATTGCTTATTATGTTGTCTGCACCCCAGGAAGGGATTACAGCTATCAAAAGCTCATTTATCACTTAATAAAAACAAACTTCAGGTACTTAGTCAGTGATCTTCCTCAGATGAGTAACTTGACTGAGACTGACAAAAAACATATACCATTCTTGAATACTTCCACAGGTGAAGAAGGTATGTACACAGAAACAGGCAATCAAAATTTCAATACACATTTGTCATGATTTTAAACTTTACATTACATAAATATTCCTGAAGTCTTTAATGAGTTCTAAGTATGTTTGTCAGACAGTAGAAGTTACTTATACACTTATATATTCTGAACATCCAATTAATACTCTTAACCTATAGACTGTTAGGCTAAAAGACAATTATTACAGCTGCTTAATATTACTTATAGGTAACTCAGAAGAATTACCAGGGAACTTCAAGCCCTTCTAGTGACTACAAGAGACTGATTTACAGCTTTTAATAAAACTTGTATTTATGCAGAGAGCAGACCCTTAAAAGACTACATTCCATCATAAGACTCCATCATAAAGAGAAATACCTGTCTGGGTACTTCTCTGTCCCCCTAAAGGCAGTTTAGAAAACTGAGTTTAATTAGATGACCAAAATTAACAAACTAAGAATGAATAGAAACTAATCGTATCCTTAGCCTTACACACTATCTGTTCACCATGTAACTGCTGAAGTATGTTTCTTGACTCTAGGCCAGAATATCTTGACATCCCAAGCTACTTTCAGCAACACTAATAAGTGATTAAAATCTCCCACAGCTAATAAAATCTTACTACTTTTTTTTCTGTCAGGACTGAAAATAATCAGATAACAGTGTAACATGTACTGTAATAAGTATTATTGGATGGAATCTATAAACTGGACTGAATTATCACTACTCACTCAATCTTAATTCCATCCAACAAAAGAAATAGGCTCAGACAATAAAATTTACCATTCTGAGCTACAGATGTGCAGACATTCACTCTTCCATTATATTAATGTAAATTTCTGTCCTAAGTGCAACCTTTACCTAATTTAGATCAAGTCACAGAAGCTTGTTATAGCAGAATTTCTAGGGTTTTTTAAATACCAACCACAAAATGCATATAGTAACAAAGCATTTTGTTTGCAATCTTCCTACTGAATACTGCAATATTTTTACTGAGATTTAAGTTATTTAGCACTACACTGTATATTTTATACAAGTTTCATAAAAAGAATCATCTTTTATTTCAGGAAGCAGAGCAGAGTGGAACATTAGACTTTAACAGATTTCAGACCACACTGCATATATATTTGCCTCCCCAAATGGATAAGAGAAGGGAGGAAAAAAGAAAGAAAAAAAGAGGTATTTTTCTAGCAAATAGAGTCCCTTGATATTTTTAAGTCCTCATTATGTAATGTATTTACCCACCTAGCTAACTTATGCTGCCTCATATGTAGTTGTGGTGATTTGGGGCTTACAGAAATTAAAGCCAAAAATTTGAAATAGCAATGCTTAATTTTAGCACATGATATGTCCCAGATTATGCAGATTATTTCCATTTTTTGGGTGCAATGTGCATCCAAACGACAATAATTTCTATTACAGTTGTGATGAAGAGTCATTTGAGAAAACCAGGACTGAAAACAGTAGTCCTTATTTTTCAAAATAGAAAAAGAGTTCATTATGTATTTTTTTTCCTTTTTTTTAAAGGGATGTTGCAATGGTAATTTACTTTTCAGCAGTACAGAGAAATCTGTTAAAATGCAAGGTTCAGAATTTACACAAGTTATGAAAAATAAGGTACATTTCCTATTTTAAGTATAACTTTGAAGCCTTAATTTTTTTTTAAACTGACTGGAACTCTTGGTTCTTTTAGAAGACACCACATGCACTTTATTAAAAATCTACTTATATATAAATCAAATTTTTCTTGTTTAGTTCTTTTCCTTATTCATGTTTCTAATTAATCTTGACACCCTTACCACAAGAGAATAACTGATACATCTTTAAAGAGCTCCTTGCAATCTCTAAGAAAAAAGCTAACCAGTAATGTATTTCCAACAAACAAACAAACAAAGAATCTAACACCACTTCAGAAAACCACAATCAAGGACTTGGAAAAGGGATTTGATGATTACAAAGGATAAATGCGAGATACAAAATGGGTCAGAGGTATAATGGAAAAGAAGGACAATGTGGCAGTGTGTATCAAGGTTCTGAAGCGTGACATCTCAAAAGCCTCTCAAAATACAAGGTGTAGATAGACACGTGGATGCCCTATTGAGTCTTGATGTTCTGCTGTAACTATATAAATACATATATATACATACACTGTGAAGATATCGAAAGTCATGAGAAGACAAGACTATGGAAACATACAACTTCACTAGCTGTTCCTCCCTTTGTCCACGACTTTAGTGAATTTTATTGAAGACCAAGAAGGATCAGATGAATCCTGGATCCTCATCCTTTGTTGGCAATCACAAAAAATAGCAGGGACTACCAAAAATTAAAAGGAGTAGTTCCTGTGTCCAAAACCACCCACCAACACTCAAACAAGAACTCTGCCTAGGTCCACAAAACACCTTATGCCGCCTAAAAACCTTTACTGCAAAATCTCCTTGAACTTTAAGGAAAACAAAAACAAACTATACACCACAAAAAAAATGCTAGAGAGATTAGAGGTGTAATCAGAATCAGAAATGCCTGCTTTATAATTCTTGCTCAAGCTAACCTAATACCTTTTTGTCTTTGTATTGTTAGTCTGTATAGGATCACAACCAACCTATTCATTTTGCCTTGTAAAGCACAGGCAAACCAGACTAAAGCTACACCTGAGCTAAACAAACATAAATAAACAAAAAACAACTCTCCCCCTTCCTCCCAAAAAAGACACCACGGAATGAAGCTCTTCCTTGCCCCTGCATTTCCCTATCTCAACAAGTACTCTCCAACAGCAAACAGAAATTTTAGAGAACAGTACTTAGTAACTGCAGTCAATGTCTTCTCATGTTTTAATGTTACTTTTTTCTTGATCATGTTGTAACTCATTGGAGATTTCCAAGTTTACATGCTCTGATAAAGGTGGACTTTCCATGTTTCAGTAAAAAAACACCATTCGCTGCAGCTATGGAATCCAAAAATATACAAATGGGAGCATTTGATTTGGAAGCACTACTCCCTCAGCATACAAACAACTACATGCACTGAGGTGAATAAAAGCAAGTAGATAAAGACATGACTTGAGATGACTGTACTGTACTACAAATGACTGGTCTTACAGACAACCTGTGCACTGAATCAATCACACACAGAAATCTTTTGAGCTGTAGTTGAAACTCCTAAGATTTAGAACCTAGCCCCCATCCTGTATTAATATCCTCTCCTTTCCAAAATGCAACAGTCATCAAGCAGTGATGCTTGAAAGTTAGTGGAACCCTGTTGTGCTTTTATTTATTCATGTGTTCTAATGACTCACAAGCTATTTGAAGAGCATGGACCTGTTGGGAGCAAATGCATTAAGTGCTTTGGTTTGGGGTTTTTTTTTGCTGTTTTTGTTTTACTTAGACATTAACTTAGTGTAACACCTCCCTGTCTGGAGATAAAATGGAAAAGGAGGTGACTGCAGCTAAGCTTACAAGGGCATTAGACTAAGATGCCCTGCCAAGTACTGTATTACAGGTACAAGGTAAGGCATGGTCTTATTGTGCTGTAAATCCATAGCTACAGGGAAACAATTTCAGAAATTAAGAACTATCAAGGATTGTTTAACCTGAAGAAACATTGTGGTGAAGAATTAATAGCACCTGAATTTCAGTCTCTTCAAATTCATGACAGGACAGGGTCTTCTTAAGTAAAAATATAAAGAGAATTCTTCCCATCTGTGTTATTTGATACTTTGTCTTTTCTGACACCTGAAGTCAGAAGTCACCATGCATTTTTCAGCTATGCTTTATAAGAAAGAAAATAGCCTAGGAGTACTGGGAAAGGAGGACTGGACTAGCAGCAGGGAAGCCAAGTGATTATTATGGTCAATCACATCACTTTTCTATTTGGCGTATAGTCCAGCAAGAAAACAAAACCCTACTTCTATCTTTGGTCTCCTGTATATATCAGATATTAAAAGCATGAAAGAGCCTCTTCCCACACACCTCCTAAACCAAGCTGGAACTAAAGAGCCTCTAATGAAGGATTTCATGAGAAAATTTGGAAAATTCAACTACACTGAAGAAGTAAGGATCAACTTCATCTACAGGATCACTAACACCTTTAAACCTTCCACAAATGTGTGAGTACTGCCTTCTGCTGTAAATTTCTTATTAGCTCAAGCAGTATTTCATATTTTGTATCACTTACTATCTGCTTTAAGTTTTCCAAGAGCAAAGGCAACTTCTATTCTGCATCACTCTTTGCTCTGTTTTGTCAGGTTTGTCACAAGTAGCACAGTTTGATCAGTTGGTATCAATTATATTCATTGTAATGCTTTCAGAGTTTAGTCCTGGCTCACCTATAAACATGCCTTCATACTGGAATAAGCAAAATGGTTACACACTGTTTTATAAAGAAGTTGTACTTCACAAAAGACAGCAATACACTGCAAAGTTGCAATCTGCAGTCAAGCCAATACTACAAGACACTTTAAATACAATACTACCTGCAAAACTTACCTGAACACTTCCCTAACCAGTCATCCAACGTTAATAGCTAGTGAAAAATTTGTGTAACACCATTGGTAGGAGCTTAATGAATATGGTCAAAGGAATGTCAGAACACTCTGGATTATAATAAAAACACCCCCTTAAAAGCTTACATCTTAAATATACTACTATATATATAGCCTGTGCTGTTAACATTACTTAATCACCAAAGGGACAGCAAATAAAGAAGTTAATACCCATATTTGTGTTTCATGTCTTCTCAATACTCTGTTTCATTGTATAATTGCCATTTTTGTTGATATTCATGTTAAGACATCAGTATGTCTTATGTCATAACACATTCCCCCCCCAGTGACAAAATCTGAATTAAATTATTAACACAGAAAAAAACCCAAGTCATCTCACTTAATTCTGGTTACCCAAATTATCTGGTTACCCAAATTACTTAGTTCATTTATAAGGTGCTCTCACCTACCAAGGAACAGCTTGTGCTAAGGAAACCTCTGTTCTCTGCATCTGTAATGTTCAGGGTAGAGGAGAGGGGACCCAACTATTACTGGTTAAACTGTATAAAGAATTTTAAAATAAAATTGCACTTACATCATAACTATAGTCTGCATCATTTGTTACTGTCAAGTCTGCAAGGTCTCCAAGGCCCAGTACACTTAACAACACATCATCAGAACCCATA
Source organism: Climacteris rufus (assembly GCA_013398175.1). NCBI lineage: Eukaryota > Metazoa > Chordata > Aves > Passeriformes > Climacteridae > Climacteris > Climacteris rufus. The sequence goes on from VZRZ01004709.1 coordinate 1,163,450, forward strand.
ATAAATGACTTGCCTCCTCCAGGTGGAAACGTTATTGGCTCAGCTACAAAGAACAAAACAGTTTCTTTAAGTCTCAATGTAGTAATTCAAGCTGATGAAAAGCTGCATTATTCATCACTTAACAGCAAAGCAGAGCTTAACACTGAACTCATATGTACTACATACAGCCCCAACTTAAAAAAAACAAGGCATGAAGACACGCATACATGTGCAAACACACACACATTATATACACAATTCTTGTATCATGCTTTGTCATTTGATTTCAACTTACTTTACAGAGGTGACTTGACTGACATCACTGTGCAATATCAAATGTACATACCAAGTCTCAAAATTCTCGGGTCAGATTTTTATTCACTCCACCACACTTCCTGCCTTCTATCCACTTGCAAATGAGTCTGTGTTTTATACTAGTCAAATATCTCTACTTGCATATTTAAGGATTTTTTAATCTCTCACACAAAAGACTCCTGCAAAACATCTTTCCTACTCTGAGTTTTTTCAGATGATTGGAGAAAGGAAAACATCCATTATTCATTCATTTCCTCTCTTAGTATCTTGGCATGATTCTGGATTCTAATTTAAAGTACACTCAAGTGATACTTATCTTGGCTAGTTATGCCTTCCTCAAATTAAAATTTAACATTTCTGTTAATTACCATTTAGAATTAATAAAAGTTATATATAGCCATTCACTATGAATTCACATCTGAATAATAAAGTTTAAAATACTCACCCATACTCTTTACACTCTTCAACAATTCTACAAATCTGCCTCAAGCCAGAAATATCGATTTAACAGTAAGGAATAGGAATGAAGGCTTAAACATTGTCATGCTTCAGCATGTTTTAGAAGCTACTTTTACTTCTCAATGTAATGTAAAAATTGTAGAAATTGTGACACTTGTTACATAGAGCACATAAAATTAAGATACGTGTGAACTTTTAGCTAAGGACAAGCATCTGCAAAATATGTTAAATGACATTTGACATCTTGAAAAATTAAACTTGCTTAATTTTTGAATTTCAATGATCTGGCAAAGAGAGATACGGTCTCACTTTAATGCCACTCCTTGTTCCTAATTCTCCTAGAAACAATTAAATCTCAGAGAAAATAGTTTCCAGATATGAAAAACATCCATATCCTTTTTTGTCTTAATAAAGTAGTTCCAAATAAGGGGACCAATAACCGATGCATTCCTGTTTCGAACACACCTCTCCATTATTCTGTATTGCCACTATCTGAATGGTAACCCAGTTCTGTCCCTCTCCCACTGAAGGGAAGGGACTCAAACCAGGTGTAGAGTTACAGATGTCTGGCACCATTGCTAGGGCTACGCAAAGAGAAGCCAGCCCAGCTAGATAAAAAAATAACTTCTCAAGAACAAAACAGGTTCTAGTGGCTTCAGAACTACTGTACTATTAAGAAATGTAACCTCATGAGCACAGTCAACATAACTGTATGTGAGAATCTAAGAATATAATATATATAAGAATACAGACTGCTGTTCCTACTATTGCATAGAAAGAACAAACAATATTCTAACTATGCACAGCAACCTCTTTAAAATATCCACAATCCATACAGAGGTTTGACTCATAAGAACACTACAATACATTAACAGCCCATAATGGCTTACCATGCCCTTATATGAATAAGCTTTTCATTAATATTTTACTAAAACTCTGTATTTGACAGTCTATTATGAACCATTTATATTTCATAAAAAGCCATATTCCTAAAAACCACCTATTTACTTTCCTGTTACTCCTATTTGATCTTTAGGACAGACCCACAAGGTTTAGGTAAGCTCCATAACTTGTTATATTAATTCTTCGTGAAATTAACATCACCTGACCTTAACAGATCAACCTTCCTATGCCTTATACTAAAAATCAAGCACTACCATATTAAGATCTTATACTACAAATTCATCAAGCTTTGTTTGCATGAGTCACTATCTCTTTATTTAAAGTTTCAGAATTAATGTTGAAATTCAGATTATTTCTCAACATGAAAGTTGCCAGTATGTATGCACAGTATGTTGTACAATTAATCTGTATATTTTATTACTTTAAAATAAGGCATATTTGAGAAGTTTAAAAAACGGTTGCAAGCTGCTTTTGTAAAAAAGAAAAGGCAGAATAATAATACAATGAAAAATGCATGATGTTATAGCTACTAAAAATAAAGACCCGCATCTTCACATATCAAAAACAATGCATCAATAGATATATGCAAATCATATTTAAATAAGTGACTTTTTCATCTTTAAAAAAAATCCAAGTATTTTTCTAACACACAATGCAATATTATCCTCATAGCACAATATATATGTTTATCTGAATTTGTAATCAGTAAATATAAAGTAAAAATGTGATAGTAGAAGTCCCTTTGTAGGTTAAACTAGATGAAATAAATATTGAAATATAAAACGGTATTATTAAATATTTGCTTAGCCAATCCTAAAAAGCACTTCTTACCTTCAAGTTCTTGACATCATACATACAAAATCAAGCAGTAATATTTGTATAAACTGAAACTGCTTTAATCTGATCCAGCATTTATGTTCATATAAGTTATTGTTGTGTACTATATGACAGGGACATCTTGACCTTGCTTTCCACAAAGTTAATATGCTGTACACTAAAAGCAGCTATTTAATACCCAAGCAATTAGGTAACTGCTTTTTTCTGTCGATCTGTAGATTGACACCTACACAATCAGTGGATACTAAAAATGAAAAACAACCAGTGAAGAAAGTAATTCTCTGCACACTGGATGGAAAATCATGCCGACTCCATGTCTGAAAGTCATACAATATGTTGAAATGGAACCTCTAATTTCTCATGGCCAAAAATATCAAGTGCGATTACAACATAACATCGTATTTAACCAGGCACTTGAGAGTGGAGGAAAAAAAAAAAAAAACAAAGATCAAACTTCCACACCTTTAGAGGTATAAAACATGTATTCCCAGCTAGTTAGAGCCAACTCCTCCCTGAATCCCCTTCAAGAAAAAGAGTGAGCTCAATAACACTTTGTCCCCTAGATGAAACAAAATCATCAATGACTACCTCAGAACTGTCATATTTCAAAGTTCAGCATAAATCTTCCATGCAGTCACAAGAAAATTATGGTTTGATAAAATTCATCAGCATAGGCTAGTGCGTCCCAGGAAGAAAGCCTCAAGTTATCTGCAAAAACTTAGCTTTTAAAACACAGCTGAATAAATAATTGAGTAAAATCTGTATTTGTACTGCATGGTGCAAAATCCGCATTTTACGATAATGAAGCATTTGGCCATGTAACACACCTAGAAGGAATTCAAATACAACACTGCTTGTTTGTTTGCAGCTTTGCACCATATGGTACAGACAAGAATTCAAAAAGCCACACAGCATTCAGGATAGAAACAGCAAAATTTACACTCTAATATTCAAGTTTAAAAGCTATGCAGAAACTACAACTAGTAGGTAAGATGATAGAGATATTAATATTAGTACCTTTAATGAATAAAGGCCAAACTACATTGACAAGTTAAAAACATATGGACACATTACACAGCAAGAAAATATAAAACTGAAAGCAGTTTATTTGAACAGTGTGAACAATCTTTAATTGAAGGGTAACAGAGTGTTTTGTGCTACAGGAACCAAGCAATAAAAGTCAGTCCCTATCCCTATTCAAATTTCAGAAAGACTGTTTCATCCAGTATCATTTTAGATGTAAAGCCTCTAACAGAGACAACAGCCCCATCTGTAACAAGGTCTCTGTTCCTTTGCATAACACGTGTGGCCTAAGAAAAGCAGCCTAAGGACAGACTCAGGAAATTGTAACTGTAGGGTCACAGGGCCTTACTAAACAAGGCTAAAAGGCAACCTAAGGTATGTAGAAACTAAACCTAAACACAACCTAAATAAACCTAAAAGTTTTAGCAAGTGGAACGTCAGCAGTAGATTTTCCAATTGCACTCCACAAGTAAATTTGATACTGGTTCATCTTGAAGTCAGAAATAAAGATGAAAAAGAAGGGAATAAAAAGCATCACTTCTGTAAAATAATCATTTGGGAGAGCAAAAAAACCAACTTGAAACACTTTTATTTTCTGGCTTGCCTGGTGACAGGCATTTGTGAGGCCAATGGTGAAGAAAGAACAGGAGAACAAAAAGATTACTGGACTCAGTAGTAATGCAAACTCCACTTCTGGTATAGCTGACACCATACCAGGGCTTATGGGCCAAAAATCATCCTACAAGAGCCAAATCTGAATACATCTGAGTATTCTGAATAAATATGTTCTAATTAGAGGACAATTTACATAATGGTATTCTAATCCCAAAGCTAATACAAGGAAAATAATTTCTTTAAAACAAAAAACTTAAAAGCCAAATACAAGATTTTCGACTTTTTATATAATAGTTTGCCACTAACTTCCATTGTCAAAGATAATTCTGAAACAAATACTTTGTAAAGAAATAGCATCTTTGTAAACTTGGGTATGTAGACCACGGGAATTCTATAAAAGAAAACATTAAATTTGAGGAAAAGAGACTAGTGAGTCTCATAACTTAAATCATCACATTCATTTCAAAATCCAAACTGTGTTTCAAATGTTAATACTCACCTTTTTTCCTCTCAATAAATAACCTATTTGTGAAAGGTTTTGCTAATAGGGGTGTCTGCAAACAGGGATTTATAGTGAATAGTTTCAGAACACACTGCTGTACATAAAGTTGTTTAAAAATACTTATGAAATAATGGTGAGTTACGATAAGCCACAGAAACTCAAGCCATATTCTCATAAAACCATTTAGGAAGAACTGCAAATAAAATAATGATGTGGCAATCTGCAATTGCATTAAGCTTTATAGAGGGGATAATAAATTACAGCGTGTGTTTCCTAAAAGAAATCTCCTGAAATATAATAAGTAGCTGAATTTTTTGTACCTTCCTCTGCTCTTGCACCTTCATGATCAGTCATTCTAGAAGAGGGTGACCTAGATTGATTAATGATTCCTGAAGGGATGTGGGGTATCTCATCATCGCCCAGATCAGCTATCATGTCGTGAAGTTTTGTCCTGTTGACTCCTGTAAATTAATGTCAGCAGCAAAGATTCACTTGATTGCTACCGCTTGACTTGACTGAAGTGTAAAAATCCATTAAACAAGAATAATTACTGATGGGACCTCCTCAAAATAAACAGTGCTTGGCTTTTGTTTAGTAATATTTTGGAAAACAAAAGAAGGAGTTAATACATCAAATCTGAAAACTACATGCAAGCAATTTTAATTCACTAAATCAAAGAACAACTCCTTTGTGTTGTGTAGATCTATTCTACAACTTCCTGTAGGAAAGAGAAAACAAACCATCTTACAGCCCTACTGAAAAGTCAAGCCAATATTAAAAGAACATTAACTATTAAACAAAAAAACATATGAATTAAACATTTTCTAATAATATTACACAACTTTAACTATACTAAACAATTTAACATTGAAAAACAGAGTGCAAATTAAAAATAAGCTTAAAAATGAGGGCAGAAGTACAGACAACTCATAATGGGGGTGCAACAAACAATTAACTTTCCCTGCTTTTGAATGGCATTTAAATTGTATAAAGTGTTTATTAAACCCAAGAGCAAGAATGCTTCTACCACGAATGTATGAAATTGCAGATGTATATTACCTTTACTATAAGAGCATGCCTCTAGAAACAAAGCATGCTGAATTATATGTGCATTTAATTATGTAGACACTAGCAAATGAGAATAGTACAATTTAAAATATTTTTACATTACTAAATCAATTCCTGCTTCCACCTTTACAGATTCCATGTCAAAAAGCCAAGCTTCAACCATAAAGAGTGTTTCAGTGAGAGAACTGCTTTAAAGAAAACAATCCACACAACCAGCTTTTAACCAATAAAACAGCCCTTCCTGGGCCTGCAAGCAGAGATACTGTAGACCATTTAGTAAAGGAAGCACTACGGATCAAGTTCTTACACTGAGGTGACATGGATCACTTTTATTAAAAAGGAAACTGAAACTAAACCAAAGCCTTTATCCTCAAAAGCGTAGAAAGTAAACACTACAGATGGCTTATCAAAATCAGAACTGTTCATTCAAGGAGTTAAACACTAAAACACTCTTTCAAAAAGCATCTGATTGTTTCAGCTCTTACTGGTTTAAGTCAATGTGTTCTAAAGGAAGAATCCATGAATAACTGAATTCTCTAAAGATAATGGAGAATTCTCTGCAGAGATGGATGACAATGAAAAATATTTCATAGAATCATAGCAAGTATACCACCCTAGAAAGGTGCTGTATAACGATTCTCATTAGTATTTACTAAACATTTTCATTTTGCCAAGTAATAGAACTCCCTATGTTTGTACTTTTTATGCTTTTGGTAATTTTTTCTTTCCTTTACGGAACACTTAGTATTCCAGTTAAATGTACAAGCACTGTTATCCAGAAGCTCTTTGAGAACAAAAATGGCTTGCAGAAGTTTTCCTTACACAACAGAACAGATCACCTGAGCAATTCAGTTTCATTTCATTCTCATGTAGAAGATGTCTAGACACCTGTGATCTCAGTTAATGAAGTGAGTGTAAAATAATAAAAATGAGAACTGTCCCTTTTGAACCAACTTTTTTTTTTCTAACAGCCACTACACTGAAAAGATTTAACTTCAAAAGTATAATACTTATTTGCAGTGAGCAGGTGAGATCTCATATAAGAAAAGCCACTCTTAAAATGGCCAGATCTCTAAACCATACAGACCACCAAACTTGTCTTTGTCTTTATTCCAGTTGGCCATCAGCCAGGCACCTACCATGACCTGCAGCAGATATATTCTTGAAGATATTACAGAGCAACCAATGAAATGACAGGATAAAAGTCATGACTGGGACCCAAAACTGTTTAATGAACCTTATGCTTTGCAGAACACCATTTATCTTCTCTACGTTGATATACATGAACTGTTCATAGAAATTCACATTCATAGAAAACACCAAAAATGGCTTATGAACTCTTACTCTAGCCAAACTAAAAGCATTTTTGGAGGTGCTTTCATGCCAAACATATGAGCATGAGAAGCTTGTCTCAAGGCATACGCAGAAGTAACTAGAAGGAGCCCCCCTGCTCTGTTACCTTTAAGTAGCCACTCATTTACTTTGTCACTGATGAGGGGACTGACAGCCCTGCCTTTTAGTGTTTTTTTAGTATGTCTGGGCAATTTTCTTTCAGGCATAATCTCAGAACAGTCCTGAAGCTGTTACACAATACAGAGAGAAGTTTACAAAAGAGAAGCTGCTGTTCTGAACCACTTCTATGTATTTCATGCTGAAAAATGTGTCAATATTCAAGACTGTGCCACCACTACAGAAGACTGCAGAGATTTCTGCTTTCAAATAAGTGTACCTTCACATAATTGTTCAAGTATTTCGTGTTCCAAAGAAATGTTTAAAGAAAAGCATGTGTTTTCTCTGCATAAGCAACTACATTCAAGGCACAAACTGGATGACTGTTTCACCCTCAAAAAAAGACCAAAAAAAACCCCTGATAAACAGACCCATTATGAACAGAAGCAAAATACAATACTATCTCAGTGCATTGTCCTCCAGAGATCAAGAGTGAAAAAGATGACTGAACTTCAGTGATGAAAAGTTGTGGTCTGAGAAGCCTTAAGCAGATTTCTATTAGGTCCAAGATCTAATAGCCTGAGTCTGAATATAACACAGGGATTCTTATATGTGAAGAACTGGTGACAGTAACAGACGGTAAAATTCAGATTCGTTTTCATGCCTATCAACTATTACACTGTATTTCCAGAAATCAAGGCTAGGAAAGGGAACGGGAGAGATACTGTTTCATTAAGTACAGAACAATTACACTGAAGGAAAGAGCAGGAAAGTAAAAAAAAAAAATGTGAAAAGCTTCAAGGAAACAAAAAAAAACCAAACCCCAGTATATTTATTTCAATAGGGATATATACATACATTCTAAGATGGGAAAACTGTTTTTTAAAATGCTGAGAACACATTACATTGATCTGATAGCATGAAATGAGATATACAAGAAACATCTCCACTATTACAGCCTGCAAATGTGACAGGCTACGTCTGAAAAACAGTCACCTCTTGATTTACCTGTCAAAATTGGTCTTACCAAAGTTAGGCAAGAAGTCGGCCTTAAATGCAGCACATTATTGAAAAGGGAAGCCTGGTTTTGTAGAAATCAAACCTAACTCCTGATCTACTCATCACAGTAAGGCCAGGATAGGTGTGATTGGTTTTTCTGTTTGTGGGGTTTTTTAACACAGGAACTCTTCAATAAACAGGCTTTGCATTATTTTACAGCTGACATTATAAAGGAAATTTAAGTGTGGGGTGGTGGATTTTTGTTGTTGTTTTGGTGGAGTATTTTTAAAGACCCTTTCATAAAGGGATAGTATTTCCACATAACATGGTGACTATGTGGACAGACAGCCTCCTCCTCCCCAGCAAACAAGAGTATTACTTAATGAATGTGCTGACCAAAAATGATCTTAACAAGGTGTTCCACCCAAAAGAAAACATATGGATATAGACCAGAGAGGTATCAAAATAGAATCAGATCTATGTCTGTTCACTTATTTATATCTACATTTAAAATGAAAGTTTCCATACCTGGGGCCAGGGCTATGACTGCTTTGTTATGCTACAGTCTAAATACAGATTGTGGTAGTTACCAGATGTATATCCAACAAAAGAACCCATCAGAATGTCTGTCCCATTATGCTGTCATCAAAGTATTGCAAGAGATGACATTTAATGCACATTTGTTTGATATTTAAGGTAATTTGTACTACATGCAGATAAGTTCTGGCAGTGCTCAAACCAAATTCTGATAGAAGTCAGAACACTGAAGAGCAAAGTAAGAGATAAGTATTCAGAATGAAGTTCCCAAATGATCAGATGTGAGAAGAATAAAGAAGGCCTTCACCATTATTCTCAGTCTCAGAATGTTAAATAGCTGAGAAAAAAGTCTACAAATCAAACAATTAAATAAATCTGCCAAGCTTTGAATGTATACTTTACCCTCTGTGTGGAGTTCTCTCATTCAATTAGCTCAGTGATTTAGAGACCAATTTTTAATTAGAAACTACTATCATGAATGTGCCAAGCAAAGAATCTCACAAACCACCCTGTGATACTATATGTGTTACAGGGTTTCCCAAAGGAGAATTTAAACTTAAAACACTAAACAATTACTTATGTCACTTCTCAGCCCTGTGACACACAGTTGTCTCCTAGTACTGTCCTATGTGAACAAAAATTTCAGTTATTTTAGATGAAGAAAATTTTCTGTTATTTTGCAGCCACTATTCCTCAAGAGGTTTAAAATGTGAAGTTTATTAAGAAAATTTCAAATAAAAGAAGCCCATTTTGGTATTGAAAGGAAGTTTCTAATCCTACCAAATACTTCATGTGAATTTGGTGTCAACTGCTGATCCACACGTTAAATGCTGATACCCAATAGCAAGCAGATGACTATCAAAGCAAAGCAAAGACTAGGTAAAATTCCTTGCTTTGTCAGAAATGTGTGTACAAGTCATGCAAAACTGCTGAAAAAACAACCAACATGCACAAACTGACTTGTAATTGTCAGGTGTTACAAAGTAAGTTCAAATCTTAATAATTACAGAGTTTTTCATGAAGTCTTAAATTTTAATTATTGTGTAATTTGGTTAGTACATATCCATACCATTTTTCAAATTAAGGAAAAAAAATTTTTACTAGATATCTCTAGAAACTGTTAAAAACATACTTTCAAAATAAAAGCACTGCAATGACAGGAGCTTCTTTAAAGTGACATGAGATGCCATCCAGAGGGACCTGAACAGGCTTGAGAAGTGGGCCCATGGGAATCTCATGAAGTTTAACAAGACCAAGTGCAAGGTGCTGCACCTGGGTCAGGGCAACCCCCAGTACCAACACAGGCTGGGGGTGAACAGATGGAGAGCAGCCCTGCCCACAGGGACTTGGGGGTGCTGGTGGGTGAGAGGCTGGGCATGGCCCAGCAATGTGCGCTTGGAGCCCAGAGAGCCAAACGTGTCCTGGGCTGCATCCAAAGCAGCGTGGCCAGCAGGGAGAGGGAGGGGATTCTGCCCCTCTGTTCTGCTCTGCTCTGCTCTGGTGAGACCCCACCTGCGGTGCTGCATCCAGCTCTGGGGTCCCCAGCACTGGAAGGACATGGACCTGCTGGAGTGAGTGCAGAGGTATGGAAAGGATTCAAACTAAAAGAGGGCAGACTTAGATTAGATATTACAAAGATCTTCACTGTGAGAGTGGCGAGGCACTGGAACAGGTTGTCCAGCGAAGCTGTGGGTGCCCCATCCCTAGAAATGTTCAAGGTCAGGTTGGACAGGGGTCTGAGCGACCTGGTCTGGTGGAAGGTGTCCCCACCCATGACAGGGGGGTTGGAACGGAATAATCTTTAAGGTCCCTTCCAATCCAAATCATTCTATGATGACACAGATTTAATACCACTTTGTGCACTAAGATCCTTGTAATTGATAACAACTTCAAAAAGTATTTTTACCAGGGAGCTCAACAATGAAGTTTGATTTAAACGACACAGTTAAAACAGGTCATCTGGTCAGAAAACTCATAAAGACTAAAAAGGTGTCAAGCAAAACGTTGGTAAACGCACAGAAAAGTGAAGAGCACCGTAAAGATTATATCCTAAACAAAGCCACCAAAAAGTTCATATTTACATTAAAGACGCTTTTTAATTTTTTATGCCTAGGACTGTAAAAATAATTACCAGCCCATAAATAGCAATTACAGCTTGATTCAAGCTCATACTAAAAAAAACAAACCAAAGCAAAAAAACAACAAATAAAAAACCAGCCCCACCACCCCCTAAAAAAACTCCCAAAACCACCACTCCCAGAACAGTACCCCAGTATTATACTTTAAGAAGCAGATAAAGTTTAAATCTTTCAGGAAACTTCTCAGAATATCCTCAAAATGCAAGTTGTTCATTATGTTTACACTAACATTTCAAAGCATTTAGTTCTCTTCACCTCTTTAACCTTGAATTTTTATGTGTTTTCAACATTTCTAATTTAGGAAATGGCCGTCAAAGGTTTTGACATAGTCACATTCAGCAGGTAGAAAGTTAAAGTTGGTTGCCCCCATTACAGAAAATGATGCTTAATGGAAAAAAAAAAAAGAACAAACCAGAACTTGTGAGAAAAAACGTCTTCTACATAGATAAGCAAAAAAGTGTTGCATTACAAGATTGAGAATCTGCACTTACTCTTTACCCCTTTCTTCCCCTTTCGTTCCTTCTTGTACTGTTCCTTCAGTTTACTTATTAGTCCCTGGTCTACATCCCAAACCTCAGCAGTTGGGGACAGGTCATCTTTGTCTACATGCAGCATATTATTAAAAGAAAAAAAATCAGCAATTGGCAATGCAAGCTGTTGGTGATTTACTGTCATAGCTGTACAAGAGCATTAATAAAAGTTATTAATAAATCTTTATTTTAAAGGTGCAGTCTCAGTTTTAAGTTTATAAAAGATGACGTCTCATTTCATACAGTTTTCCAAGGCACTGTATATTATCAGTTACATATTTGAAAATTGTATGTCAATTTGTTACTAAACAGCAAACAAATTAAGCTTCATAAGTAACTGTTTATGTTAGGTACTTCACAATACACAAAAATTCATTGGTGTTCAGAAACAATTACTGCATCTTTAGAAAGACAGTGTTAAGAAATTATTCAGCCAGTGTTGAATAAGCAAATAAAAGTATTCATGCTATATCTCTCATGAAAATGCAAGCTGAGTAAGTCAGTGCCAGTTTATTCATGAAGACCACCATGCATCCTTTCGCATTCATTCTACATGCACAAGAAAGAAACCTTGCTCCTACATATAACCAGAAAAAAGTCTATAAATACATTTTTTCACATAAAGATGAAGAAAAGTAATTTGCATAGGTGGACATCTCACTGCATTCCAGAAATTAAATCATAATTAGCAGAAATACAACATTCCACAGTAGTTTCAGAAGACCTATCTTATTCTTTTTGACAAACACTGAAGAGTTAATTATTCTTTATGAAAAGTCATGTCTCCACTTTCCTAAACTATCCATCTCAAACATTGCTGGAAACTCAGAATTTGTAAAAAGATAAACCTGTTTCTAAGACAAAGCAAACATAACATTTGCAGAAGTACTTCTGCCAGCAGACAACCAGGCAGCAACCAAACTTGGTTTGTGTGCCAGTTGAGCTTTACACTCACAAATTCTTCGGGCATAAAATAACAAAACTTAGTTCCTCAGCTCCCAACTTCCAATCATACTTAAAATATGATTGTACCCATTTTTGAAGTTATAACCATTATAATTATAGAAGTGCACAAGAGCAGTCATACACAGCAGAAACAAAGTAACATGCATTTAGGATGCAAAACAACAGGAGTTATTCCAAGTACATATTCCATGACAAAATATGACAACAAATGAGCAGACAGACACCCTAGGATACTGATGCATCTACCATCATTCAATGACAACGTTGATCAAAGAGGTGGAATAAAGAAATGGCAAGGGCAGTGAAGCATGAAACAGGCAGCATAATGGCAGAGTCCCCTGAGCTGTCCACAAAGAACTGTGGAGACGAGAAGGGAACAGTGACATCCTACATCAAACTACAGCTACAACTACCAAAGTGCAAACACAAAGACCCCAATCTTTATGATCACTGAGCCAAAACACTGACAGAGAGGAATAGTGACTAGTCGGGAAACACAAGAGGCACAGAAAGCTAAGTCAGAGGATATGCCCAAATAAAAGAGGCAATAAAAACCCCTTCAAAAACCCTAAAACTCAATTAAAAGAAAATTAATTTAAAAAATAATTAAAATTAATTTTAAAATTCCAAAGCACCATCATAAAATGAAAATAATAAGCTAGATTGCAGCATTACAGAGAATGATCACGGAATTAAAGTGAATCAGAAGATGACCATATGTAACAGCAATGTAATGCTGTTGTAAAAAGTCGTTTTGGTACATTTCAAAGGTGCAGTGTATTAAACCTGGACAGTGCAGGTGATGACAAAACTGAAGTAACACGTTCAGTCTGTGCTCTACACTGAAGTTTAGAAAATGTCTGTAGAGTGCAAAACAAATCGGGCATTAAATATCAAGACAAAGAATTTGAAGGAGCTGGGCTCATTCAGTCAAGAGAAAACAGGAAAATAACAAGGCTGCAAACATAAATATTTAAAACCAACACTGCTGGCTGCAGAAATGTAGGTTGTAAATAGAAAATTAGATAAAACACAAACTCTGATTATCTGGGTAGGCTGTGAAATTAATTTCAAAAAAGATTTTTAGGAAAATATAGCAGTGTTTCTCTCAAGCATGCCTAGATAAACTAGGCTATTTCAGAACAGAGCCATGTAATTAGACAACCTCTGCAATTCCCCCCAAAAGTGACCTTTCCTGCACTAAACTGCTACCAGGACAGCATAGAGGACCCTGAATGTCCACTGACCAGTATAACTGAGTGGAGAAAGGCTGGCTTTACTTTTTCTATTTTTTTGAAGTGTTTTGAAGATGACATAAGAGATTCTGAATTTCAGCCACACTATGCCACCCAGAATTCTGGGCACAGTCAGTCATTCTCTGACTCATGGTCCATCTGGTAAACAGAACTTTTGTGTTTCATGGAGAAGAGAAATCCAGTGATGAACACATAGTTAGTCACTGAAACCATAAGCAGAATAAAAAAACTACATAATATGTTAAATCTGTAATACGTAGCACAATACCTAACAACATGTATTTATTCCTGTTTGCTTAAGCAAACTGAAGTTACACATGCATTTTTTTCTTGATACTAAATCACCACAAGGAATTTATAAATTTTTGAATCTAAAACTACAATTTTTTTTAGTTGTCACATACTTTGACTCTTGATTTAACACTGCTTGAACGTGCTCACCTTTCACTATTTTGAAGATAAGCTGTTCCTAAGTAAAACATGCTGCATGACAGGACACTTCACATCACAACATTTGAAATTACTTTAACACAAATAAGTTAACTGAGGCACTTACAAAAAAAGAATGTGTTCATAAAAGGCCATACTACAGGAAGAAAAGAAAACCAACCCAAACTTTACAACACTCGGAGGCTGGTTTGAAGAAGTCTCCAATAGCAGAAAGGTAACTATCAAATTTGGCACTGAAATATTTTAGGATATTGGAAGTTAGACCTACAGATGAACACTTTCCTGTTAAGTATCATATTAATAAAGGAAGACTAGACAATATGTTTAGAGCCTAAACATTATATGTTTGTTTTGCAGATACTAAGTAAAAGCATTATAAATAAATAGAGGTGCACACATTTACATTTTTTTCAGAGCTCGTAAATGTTTGCAAGACTAAGCAGTGATAGAAGGAGGCTAATGACAGGAAAACTAAAACAGGAAGAAAGAAAAAACTGTGGAAACAGAACAGAGCAACTACCACATTATGTAGAAAAATTTGAATTTTAACTGAAATAATTAAGTTAATTGTTGATGCAGCTGTTTAGGAAGTAATGGTAAATATTCATTTAAATTAAGTTTCCTCTCAAAATAAGTAACTGAGTGGATGAACCTTGATATTTGAAGTAACAACAGTTTCACAGAGTTCAAAATAACGTACGAGGCTAAAATGAAATGGTTTAGGTAGTGTATTATTTTATTTTAGAAAGCATATAAATGGGACAATATTTAAAATGTTATTTGTGATAGTTAGCAAAGAAGCTTTGTCATATTTACACGCTGATCTTTAAAAAAGTAACAATTAACCCCAAAATTTGACAGACTATATCCTTAAACACCCATTTAAGGAAAGAATAGCTGTACTAAAATCAGCTACATACTGGGAAAAAAATATTGCTACTACAGTTGTGCCATGTCTGGCTCATTTAAATAGTAAGTTAAAAAAGAAACAAAATATACAAAAAATTTATGACAATTGTCTTCATATGGCAAAATTTAGAATCTACTTTGAAAGATGAAACTAGGTTTATGTTTTATTTCCTCCTTCCCACTTCCTTGTCTCAGACATGAGTTTTTTGGTAGCATTGGGATTACTGCAGCTAAATGAGCTGTCAAGTCTCTGCCTCACTTTGCTATGGGTTCATTTAAAATGTAATAAAAAACACTCAAATGGCACTATAAAAGGCGTTGTGGGTCAATTTGATTTTCAGACTTTAAAAATAGACTTTAAAATTGGGTAACTACCTGAGAAAACAACAGAGATAGAACACACTGAAAAGTATTCTTTGGAAACAATAACTTGGAATTTCAATGGACAAGCTAGTTCAATATATTAAGTTCCAGCCGTGGATAAATCTCTGACTGCATGAATTACAGTATCAAACTAGCTTGTCTTTTATATACAATAGAAAGGCTGATAGTAGAACCAGATCTTTCTACATCACTATATGAAGGGATGTTGCAAACGAAGTAAAAAACTCTGCTTCACGTTCTATGAGACATCTTACACCAAGAGATCTGCCTGTGTGCCTAAATGAAAAGATGATCAACAAACTGATCATATAACATCAACTTCAAAGGGGAACAACACCAAGCAACTAAAATGCTACTAAAAATAGACAATTATTACCAAAACTAAAGGTAGCAGCTTTTTTGGCTTCATTTTCCAACTTGAAATAAGACTGAGTTTCGAAAATAAAGGTGACTAATCCTTAGGTTCCAGTTTCTAGGAAGGAATGCTTTCTAACCCTTTTTACCTTCAAAATCAAGACGGGATTATTTTTCTGGAAATGTGCCATTACTTTAATTTCTGTAAATCTCTATATTCTCTTTGCTCACTGAGGTGTATTGAAGTAAAATTTCATTGTCTCAATGACATAAGATGGTCAAACAACATGATCTAAGTGGCATTTTGGGGCTTACTATTTTAGATTTACAGTATGCAACCACAATAATGTTTGTATCACAGTTCAGAAATTAATACAGTCAATTTCCCATTTAAAGGCAGATATTAATTACTTGGGTTACTGTTCTTTTTACTTTACAGATCTTCTCCTTTCAACCTCCTCTTTTGAAACAAGTAGGTTGCAGAATTTTCTGACTTAACGTATTCTGTTTCACAACAAATTACCAATAAGAAGTTGTGCTATTACAAAAGGTTTTGGGGTTTTTTAAAATTTTATTAATGCAAGCCATATTAGCAACAGCATCTAAAAATTTCAGTCAGAAAAATAAAAATACTCACTGTTCATTTTTCAAGTACACCAAAGAAATTCATTTAACTTAAGTACAAAAAGTTTGACGGTCTGGTAAGAAACAAATCGGCAAAAAAAAAAAAATCTATATTTGAAAGCAAATTTAATCCAGGTATAAAAACATTCAGAATCCTAGCCTTTCTTATTTAAGAAAGAAAATATTCTCTTACTTTTGAAATAAAAACAAAACCTGAAACTTTATGCAAATATAATTGTACTTCTGGCACCTACAACTATATATATATATATACGAATGACAGTTTCAGCATACAATAAATCATTTTCTAAGCATCAACACATGATCATTACATTCATCCACACATCCACACCATTTTAGCAGGTACTGCAAAACTCTTAGGTACTATCATGAACAAGTATTCCCTTATTTCTAAATGCTTTTGTTAGTGTCTTACCCCACTCTGTTCCATCTCCTGAACTTCGAGCTTCTCCAGCTCCCTCACCATCTTCAGCTGTCACTAAAAAGTCAAATTCTTTCAAAGCTTCTTCAGTATCAGGGTCATCTGTAAGGTCAGCAGCTAAACCCTCATTACCAATCTGCAAGAAGATTAACATTTTCCTGTATTCAAATCTTGAACAGATTTTCTAGTCATTTAGGTTAAAAGATATATAGGTTATTGTCACTGAGTAACTGGTTGCAGGGGAAAACATTTTTCCATGTAAAATGCAGAAAAAGAAACTTAGATCTCAGTTGGCTTTTCAAAAAAAAAAAAGGGGGGGAGTAGTGCAGTCTAGTGAACATTAGTAAATAAAGAGAACGCTGACACCGGCTTTAGCATCAAAAATCCCATACACCCCAGTTTTCATTTTTTTTATTTAGCATATAACGTTAGAAAACTCTGTTATTTTCTTGCACTATCAATAGCTCTGTAGAGAAGGCTTACAAACTAACTATGCTTTCTACTGGTCCAGAACCCTTTCTTCCTTTTTGCTTTCCAGTCCTATTTCAGTGTTAAGCATAAGATGGGAAATAGTGTTTACCTTAAACAGAACAAACAAAAACTCTACTACGACGGCATCAGCAAAAAGTTTTATTTCATTCCTCAGGTGAAAAAAATTTCCACATGAGGTTATTTGCACAATATTCTCACTTTTCGCAGAAAGAGAGAATTTTTATAAAGATAAATATAAATTATGCCTTTGCTTTCTACAAAAAAAACCCCAAGCTTTGTCAAAAGTCAAAAAGTGAGTGTAATATGTTCATATATGCTTAGAGATTTACCTGGTAATCTTTTTATCAGACTATCTGCTGCCTTGGAACAAAAGAGATTCAACCCATTGCTTGACTAATTTGTTTACCAGAGTCCAAGGTATGGGGGAAACCTCTTCCTGACAAATCAATTTAGGAGATTAAGACTTGCATCAAGCCACTAATGCTGTCAACTATTTAAGAAAATCCAATGCAGCCAGAGGGTAATCCTGCTACAGAATACTGTTCCGAGCAAAAAGTAACAAAACTGTCAGTGCAATATTTATAAATCAGTGTCTTTATAGAATCCCTGTCCTTGGGATTTCTTTATTTAGAGGAGAAAGAACTAAAAAGGGACAGGCAAACACCCTCTAGCCTACCTAGAAAGCTGCCCACAGAATGGAAAACTAAAGACACAAACAGAACAAAACTTAATAGACCCTTAAACAAAAGGTTATTTGAGACAAGTCCCTGCTTGGTTCTCAATAGATTTAGCAAAAAACTGCCTGAAAGAAAAATTCAACAGGTATTTGATATGGAAGCAATTTTTTTTTCACATTACATAAGTTGATTTCCTCTAAGAAACTGTCCCTACCTTCTCCAAAATTCAGAAGAATGCACATTGTATTGTGCTACGTTTGCCTCATAAAGGGACTCAAAGAATGCAAAGAAGCTGAGGAGGCCAATCCATCAATTAATTCACATTTGCAAACAGGTTGGTTGGTTCGTTAAGTTCTCAACATAATGTATGAACTAAACTACCAAATTTACTAACAACACAACTGCTTATAATCCGTTCAGGTAACAACAAAGGTGCAAAAAACACCTTAGCATTACACATTTATATTATATCCGGAAAAAAAAATTCCCTTTTTAAAGGGAATTTCAGATATATTTAAAAAAAATTAAAATATCTTTTACTTTGTGTTTCTTATTTATCCGGTGCTTTTCTTTTCCTTCTGCAATATCTTCTATCATGTCATTCTCCTCTTCTTCATCACTATCATCCGCGTTTTCTAAGAAGTTGAATGTTTCAAGAACATCACCAGAATTCCTACATAAATAAAAACATGGAGAGAGAATCCATTTTACTTGCCGAAGAGATTTAGAAGATTAACCAGATTAAACGAAATTGCTATCTGACAGCATAAGAGCTTTAAAATTAGCAAAACAGGAAATTGCTGAATGAAGAAGTTTCTACAGCTGCCTGAGTCCTTATTATAAAAGGACCACTCAAAAGACTCTTTCCTTAAAATAACAACTCCAAAGTAGTCATATTACATAACTCAATTTCAATACACAGTTTTCCTGTATATAATATGTTAGTATAATATACATGTATATGTGTAATAGATGCACATGTTTCTATGTACAATCAGTTTCAGTTACATTCAAGATCATTTGCAGTCAGCTACACTCACAGGTGTTCAGAGACCTTTCAGCTGACAGTTCAACTTGAACTGACCGGTATGTACCAACAACTAAGAAAAAGAAACTATGCATTTCTTAGCTCTTCACTTACCTTTTGATTTCCTGTCCCTTTTGTTTTGATGAAGGAGATTCACCCCCATTCAGGATCTGTTCTAAGTTCTTTGTCTCTACTGAACCATTTGGTTCTGAATTGGAGAGCCCAAGCAAGGACCTTACCCGCTGGGAGCGTACATCCAATATTGTATCTGTGTAACCTACTTCCTGAAGATACCTAGATGTGTTAAGAGAAGAAAGAAAGAGGAAAGCATATTTGACAAAAACAGAAACTTAGTATGCACTGTTAAAAATGAATGCCACTGTTCTATCATTTATGGAAAAATAAACTCCCCTATCTATCTCCTATGGAAAACCTCACTCTATTGCTGCTTAAAGCTCAAGACTACAAAGTCCTGAAAAACAAATCACAACCTGCCCAACTCAATTACTCTGTTTCATAGAGCTCCTCATACTGCAGGGAGAAGTATGAATACACCAATAGCCAACAATGCCACTTACTGTCGCAGTAGTTGTCTGCCTTGCTTCCAGGTCAGTTGGCTATTTTGAGGTACTGCAGGAACCTCTGTATCTTTGGTATCTTCTGAAAGACACAATGTCATAGTTAACATCTAACTGATACTGCATTTAGACACAGACAAAAATTCCCATCAAGCAAGAAATAGGCACCAAGACCTCTAGGCACAACCTTGTATAAAACTATCCAAAATGTGGCACTTGTAAAGCAGAAGGAGGGGGGAAAAAGGCGGGGGGGGGGAGAGGAGTGGCATATAAATCTGTAGACCACAATTTTAAGGCCCACTATACAAATAGAGGCCCAAAAACTTCCCAAAGACCAACATTTCAAAGAAGCCAAATGCAATTCTACTAATTAAATAGCCCAGGATTGTTAGGAGAAATGCTTTCCTGTATCTGCAATACTGTGAAGAGCAAAACTGTTATCAACTTG
The DNA here is from genome assembly GCA_013398175.1 of Climacteris rufus. Classification (NCBI taxonomy): domain Eukaryota; kingdom Metazoa; phylum Chordata; class Aves; order Passeriformes; family Climacteridae; genus Climacteris; species Climacteris rufus. The sequence continues at coordinate 1,183,411 of VZRZ01004709.1, forward strand.
GTATTTACAACAGCAAAATCAGACACACTCCAAAGGAGCAGTCAGGATAGCCTACTTTTTCTTCTTTGGAAGTTTTCCTTGATTTAAGATCAAAACATTCAGAGCTCCTTCAAAAAAGAAAAGGTCAATTAATTTTGATTTTCAGATTAAAAAATATCTACCCCATGCCAAAAGTTTCCTAGATATATTCCCTGCAACACACCTAAGAGGGGGGTGGGGAGAAGATGGAAAGCTGCAATAAATTAAACAGACAAAAATCTACTGTAAAAGAGTTACCTGATTCAAAAGTTGGCATTTTCAAGTCACCTTGGTTCAACTCTGTGCCGTATTTTAATTTATGATATTTTGCCCTGAAAAAGTGTGCAGATGTTCATCAAATTACCATACAAGTCTTTGATCAACTCAAAACATTCTACTATTCCCATTTAAAGTAACTATACCAACATAGTACAATTAATCCAACTAAAACTGTGTTAATTATTGCGTCAAACAATTCTTTCTAGTCTTTCAAGAACACAGTTTTGAGATAATATTTTTACAATTATTCACAATTATCAAGTAACTTAGACAAGAGTTTAGTATTTTCTCCAGGAATGTGGGGTTTTTCCTGTGTGTCAGCTAATAAGAGCTAATACTTTCAAAAACCAGCAGGTTCAAGAATTTAGCCCAAATAATTTTTCCAGCTGTACCACTGTCATAGGTAGCAAATCACACCACAATGAATGGACCTCTTATTTGGGATTCCTGCCTATCTGTCACTTTCAACTTCCACTTCAATTTGTCTCCTGCTCTGTTTTTCCCTGTGACACATATCCCTCTGAAGTGGTAGTGTCTCTCATCACACATACTCTCTTCTGGATTTCCTCCTCCTCCTTGACTGAAGGCTTAGCTTCCAATTCCTGCTTAGTCCACCCACGCAAATGCACCTCAGGCTTCCCACCTTCTGATCTCTGATACTCTAACTCTAATCTCTCCTTCTCCATCACTTCCTAAAAAATTGGTCTTGGTGATACTATTTCCAGGGAGGTATACATGAGGCTTCAAAATCTTATTCTCCACCCAAACTGCCTCTCAAAATGTCTCCAGCTGCCTTTACAACCAGGAATTTCATTTGAACTACCTACATCTATATCCTGGAATTCTCAAACTTTATCACTGATCTTTCATAGTTTGACTTTTGCCTCGTAGATCCTTTGCAAAAATACTCAAAATCTCAGGGTAAAGAACTCTAGATGTTCTGCAGGTGAAAAATTTCTGTAAAAACATTACCAGCCACATTTTTAAGAAGCCTCCATAAAATACAGTTGTATTACTCTAAATGAAACATTTGACCAAAGGTTTAAGAATAAATGAATACCCAGCTCCCATCAAATTGATGAAATAAAATTTTCTTGAATATGAAACTTTTCAAGTCAAGACACATAATGGAACACATGCTGGACTAAATCAAGGATTTCCAAAAACTTCTCAAATGCCTAAGCCACTACTGCTAGTGTTTCTAAATTGAAGGTAAAGGTACATCTCAAACGGTGCAAAGATTTGATGGCAAAGATTTTCTTCTAGATTACACAAGTTTCTGCAAAAATTGCAATTAGGAAGTCTCATTAACAAACTGTCAGTAGATGGCACTATTGACCCTTTTTACCAAGATAAAATCTCTCATTTCATGGCAATCACATCGTAACTGAAAAACTGTGAATCTCCAGAAGACTTCTGCATGACCTGAATCTGACTGCCAACTAAATAGAATGATATTTTTTAACTATTCATGAGTATGTTCACAGCTCATCCATACACTAGTGAGACTGTCTACTTCAGGTGCTGTCTTTAAAGTGAGAGACAAAGCTTTGTGCCACATTGTTACAAAGCAATGTTCCACCAAGCTCTCCAGATATGGGAAGTACAGTGAGAGACCAGAGAAAATGATTACTGGCTCAAGACAACTGAAGTGGTTAACTTAAGTCTGGTTAACTTAACGTTAGAAGGGTTAGAGTTCGCTAAGCCAATGCCTGGTGAACTGCTTTATTTCAATTTAATGTTTGCTTTAAAATTTTCCCTTATTTTCTAACTTATGCCAGTAGAAGTTTGTTGTTTAATCTCCTGAGAACACTGTCACGTTTGTCCCATGCACCTGCCTCAGAGCAACAAAAAAACCTAAGCCCCTTTAAGAAACTCATCAAGTGAATCTGGTGCTTCACAAGTATATACTATGATTAATACGCTCTATAAAGCATAAAGCTTTATAGAGCATATTATAGAGCAAAGTCCATTTGGGTGTAAAAAACCCCAAGCAACCCTAAACAATCAAGATGAAAATAATTCAAGTTAAATAAAGTTGACAAAAATATTTTTTGATCAATTCGTAAGTGAAGCCAATAAGCACTATAATTGAAAAGTCAACATGAATTTGTTCAATTTAGAGCTGACACATACTATTCAGGAGCCTCTACACATAAGCCAAGATGTTGCTGCATGTAATGAGACCAGTTGTCTTTCACATCACAACTTCAATTTCACATCAAAAATTAATCTTATTAAATTGCAATAAACTATATATTCTCACATCTATTTCTTTTCCTAGTTTCACACAAATAAGGACAATTACTGTATATCCTAAAAAACACCAACAAGCTACAGTGTTGTTGACAAGTCAGTGACTTTACTCCTCCACATCACACAGTAGCTGAATTCTACAAGGGACAACTTCTGAATCCTTGGAGTACTGACTTATCTAAGGCCAGGTTTCCATGGGTGAAAAAGTAAGAGTAGAAGAAACAAATCCCTAAGTTGCTTTAAATGCTTCCTGCTATTTAACTGTTGAATCCCATCACTCAGCTGCAATGATGTAAGTTAGCTTCAGTCCAAAGCCCATGAAGCCAAAATACAGCCACAGCTTTATGATTTCAGCAAGTCTCATTAATTTATGCCCAGCACTATAGTAATGGAGGCTGGAGTAGAGTGGCTCAGAGTACACAACTGACAACATCTGGCAGAGCACCATAAAAGAATACACACTAGATAAAAACAAAAAACCCCCATGCATATAAACTGCACAATTTTATTACCAAAAAAATTATACAGACCTATCAAAGCATTTAAGGACACTAAAATAATAGTATTTTACTTGTCTAAAACATTATTACACATACTTCTGATAAATACTAGAAATATCAAACTACTTTGTAACAATTACTGCATTTTATTTAATTTTACAAACTGATGTTCTGCTTCATAACCTTTTCCTGAGAAATCACAACAGTTGTTGTCTGAATGAGTTTGTTCCTGACTCCTAACTGATATTTCACTGCATTATACTTTTTTATGGCAGCACGGAGTTAGCAACAAGAAAAGGACAAAGAGGGTGGGGAGAATCAGGTGCAACATTGAAATCTGCTGCCAAAAACCTTCAGGTCTGAAATTCTCAGAATTTATTTTGCATTGGAGCTGAGGTATTTTCATTAGTTGTGATTTTTCACTCAGAGGAACAACGGCAAAAAACCAGCATGCGTTATCCTGAACACGGAGTGCAACAAGCAAGAAACCAACAAAGTATCATTCTTGGATGATTTACTGGCAAGTCAGTACCTGCTTGTTTTCATTACTCAATCCATCATACTTTCACAGTTAGATCCCCTCAAACTACTGGGCATTTGTAGCTTCCTCACTGCCTCCCACACATTCACCAGTCAACTCGAGTTTCAGTTCCCACTTCTAGTGATCTTCATGAGAAATATGGCTGGAACTTAAGCCAGGATCTTCCTCTTGAAAACTATGCAGTGTTGGATTGTACCCACTAGCCACAAGAACTAAAGCAAACAGTATGTTCCTGCTGTTATTCTTCTCCTGTACGTGTTTACAAGTTTCTTGCCCACCAGATGAATTCTGGAATTTCATGGAAAGACTATAAAGGCAGCTGCATTTCAGGAAAGCAATGAGGTTTCACCAATGCCATTCAACTTCAAATCGTGCATCCCGTTACATGATGCCTCCACACTCCAGCTGTAATTAACTGCCTCTGATTTATCTCAATAAGCAGGCAATTCTCACAGCCTTATGGTGCACATTTGTAAAAAGTCTCTGTGCAGCACACAGTTCATTATTGCCAAAATAAGCAAAATCTTTTCCTTTGACTTCAGAGAGTTACTTATATCCAAGACACCTGCACCTGCCATAACAGCCTATTATTTCTTTGACATGTTCTTTACACCCCAACACCCTGCATACATTTCATCTGCCTTGAACCCAGAGCGACTTGTACATTACCTGTATGATATCACAATGTAACTTTTAGTCCTACACTGTCTGGAAACCTTGAGTTACTTTCCATTAAAAGGACAGGGCTGAATGAAGCAATAGATGCTTTTTGCCCATTATTTCACCAGAAAACGTATGATGTGCCGATATGGCTTTCTGTATGACCATACAGTTTTCTGAAGCACCTTTATAATAAGTAGACTCTTCACACAGAAGAATTAAGCCACCTTGCCAAAACATTAGGTTTTAATACAAAAACAACTGAAACTTTTTTCTGTACTAGTCTCTTACTCATAATACCGATTCCTAATGTAAAATATATTTAGACATACTTACACTTGGACAACTAATTTTAAAATGTCCATGTGAAACCTCACTACATTTTGCTACAATATTTTAAGTTTATTCTGGCAGGATTGTTTCCCCAAAATCAAAATAAAAAATGAAGTCTACATATTTTGTTGCCTGATCGTCAAGATGTTTCACCATAGGACTCAGCTACTTTTTAAGAGCAACATAAAGTTAAATATAAGAACTGAGTGCACTACTGAAAGCACAGGCACACGACAAGTGTTTTTGCAAAATTAACTACCAATTTTATTTAAATAACATAACCAGGCAACAAAAGGACATGTAGGTTTGAAGGGCATTAGCCTGTACAGACTGAATGGAATTTTAATTTTTAAAGCAGTACAATGATGCTACAAAAAATGGACCTAGTGAGACTAAACGTGTGAGCAAATACCACATGAAAAAAAACTCTTTCAAAATGCAAAAACAACTTTTAAAATATTTTGTTCTCTCACAAAGTAAAGTTTTCATCATGCAACACATACAACAGTTGAAAGGAATCAAGAAAACAGTATTTTTCATCCTTTCAAGTTTAACACAATTGAAGCACAGATAAAGATACAGTAACAACATGTGGTTATGTTTGTTCTTACTCAGTATGCCGTAACTCTAACTCAGAAAAGGGAAATTGTTCAGTTTGTCTATTTAAGACACAAGTCCAAACATTTTGAACATTATGTAAATTTTTATTATAGATGACACTAAGGTTTGTCAGAAAACACAGTGTGAAGATGACCAACCTTAAAGACAGTTTATATAAAGTAATACAGACTCATCTAATAATGACAGTTCACTTAATGTGATGGAATTCCTCTTAGTCTACTAAGTTTTCCAAGTCAGAAAAAAACGAAATAATCTGTATACCTACCTTTCTTGTTTTAATGCATATTCCAACATCTTTATTCTTCTCACTAAATCTTTCTTCAAATTTTCTTGACCTTTTCTTTCCCCTTGTAAAAACGCTATCCGAGCCTGAAAACACACACACAGGAAAGCCATATTTTATTCCATTCTGTACCCAGAATAAAGCAATAAAGTATTACATTAATTCAAATACAGAATTTACAAATCCATTATACAGGAAAGAACTATTTTATGGATTCACATTATATTTACTGCTGAAAACAGCTGAATGTTAAAATATCAAGGGAGAATTGGGTTTAGTATGCTGTTTTATATGGAGAAAAATAATGCGCTTTTTTTAAAGCATCAATCATACTACCCACCTAACTTAAAAAGAAGCAAGGAACATTTCTACTTGCCTACTAACCTAGTAGATAATAATAAATTAAGAACATACAAACCATCTCAACTAGCTAAAAAAAATTAAAGTAGTTGAAAAATAAAGGCAGGAAGTTTGTCGAGGAAAAAAAGTAGTCTCTTCACTACAAAGTAAAAGGACTTGTGTTTTGACTTTTGAAAACCAAAATGCTAGGGAAGACAAGGGAATTTGCAGCTGTGAATACAAAATTTAAATAGTTAAGTGTATTAGTGGATTGGCCATCATCACACAAACATCATTACACAAACTCATTTGTCCTCTTTGACTTAGAATTGGCTGAATTCATGGAATAGCTAATTCACTACTAGATTCAATATAAAATTTCTTGGAAGAGGGATTAAATAAACAGAATAAGGAAAGTAAACTAAAGACCACATTGCTCTACTGAGCTCAAGAGCAACAACACAATTTCATTACTAAAGGAGGCTTGGGGTGGGAGGGAGGAAGTGCTATAATCGGCACCTAATCTATCCCTGCAGATTTTTTTAAAGGGAGTGGTTGGACATTTTCATTACTCAGTGCTTCCAGCCTGAAACAGTCTAACCAGGGTGACAGCATTCTTGCATCGCTCCTTTCTTGAGACCAAGTGGTATCACCCTGGAAGACTTCACACATCAGCTCTGATTGTAGCCACTCTGGCCTTGTGCTCAATGGTGAATCAAATCTAAATATGTACCTTGCATAAGCTAACCATTGATTTAATCGACTAAAATCCTAGTGAGAACAAGGCAGGTATGAATATTTCGGTTAAAAGTTGTCGTGAAAGCACCCTGAACTAACCACTGTCACTTGGTGAGAAACAGTAATGAACCAAACAGTGCATGGTCAGAGAGGAGAGGCAGGGGGTGAGGAGGACACACCAACCACACACCAAAAGAAAACCCAAACATACCCAGACTTTGAACTGTTTGCATAGACATTTCAAGATAAAAGGTAGAGACCAAGATCCAGAATCAGCAAACCCAACTATATGCATCTGCAATTACACCAGATTCTAAAAAACACTCCAAAACTGATTCTAATCAAAGTTCACAGCCTTCTGCAGAAAACTACAATTACACATGATTTGCATTCCTCTAGTACCTAATCCAACAACTGACCAACTTCAGTATGCTATCCCCATCTTCACTAGTCAATGCCTATCTTCACTAGTCAATACCTAGCTGTTCCATAAACACCAAAGTACACATAAAGTAGTTACAAATGTAGGTTAAAAAAAAAAATGACATGCACATATGCACAACAGCATTCTTCAAACATTTGGAAGTTACTGGCTACCCACAGACTCTATCTACAAAAATAAACTCAGAACTAAATACTTGTGTAATTATCTAATGAAGGTTATGAAAGTTCTTATGTCCTTTGACTTGCATGCAGCTCTCAACTCTTTCCAAAATTAAGGTCTTCTGTAAGTGACGATCTTCTCCCCTTTCAGTCATCTTCTTTCACTGGCCAGCACCCTCTTGTAATTATTTGACAAATCTTAGTTGCCAGCTGCAACTTTTGGACCTTACTTCAGCCTCAGAGAGGAAAAAATATAATTGTAATCCACACAGAGGGAGGCATCTGCTTCCTAAATGCTCACAGCCAAACTTTTTCCTTACGGAAATATTTGCCTCTAGAGCACTAGGCCAAGCAGAATCAAGTCTCCATGCTAAAAAGGTATTGCCTAGATCTGATATTTTTCAACCAGACAATTTAATGAGCTATGTGATCTTGAGAATTAATATACAACAAAAATAATGGTATTTAAAAAAATGAAAACCAAAACATTTGGCTTACATAAAGGGCCTAAAAAACCCTTTTATATACAATAGTATTTGTAACAATCTTTACAGGTCTCATAGGTTGAACAGAAAGGTTACCACCCAAGAACACACTCTGTAGTCAGTGCTTTGACATTTTTGCCAATATTAGCAGACTTCTTTTAGAATTGCTTTCTGTAATTTCTTGTATACATGTTCGACTGATTTTGGGATTTATTACTTTTTTCTCACTGTAACCATCACATGGCTAAACCATAACAGAAGTTACGCAGAAGAGCTCAATCTTTAAAAACACAGAAAACCATTTTAGACCTGAGGAATACTCTGTCATCAAGACCTTCAATACAAAACCAAGAACCAGATCACCAAAAATTTGCTGTATAAATTCATGAATCAGCTTGCTTTCTTCAGTCTTGAACTGAGAAAGGTGGGGTGTCAAAACTATCCCCTGATGCACTGTATGGCCATGAGCCCTATGAATTGACACACACACACTTCCTTTTTTGAAAAGCACTAAACCTCAGGGTCGACAAAAACACAAAGTAAACAGATCACCCTCGAGGTGCTGAACTTAGGTTCCATACACACAAAAGACAAATGCTTAAGAAATTAGCTCTACATAATCCAACTTTCACAATCCCTACATATTCATTTCTTTTGAAACCATTCTCAGGAGAGATAGATTCGATACGATTTGTAAATATACTAATGACTTAAGATTGTCTAACACAAAAACTGGGAAATAAAAGGGCACACAACAATTTGGTACTTACTGTTCCACCCCACACTCCAGTCCAGTTAAAACAGAATTCCCTCCATTGTCTTACATCAGTTTGTAAGTAGCCAGGCTGATACTAAGAGGAGCAATCCTCCTCCTCCTATTTCTGTTCCTTCTACTGTGCTGACTAAGCTGCTTTTGTTGACACACATCATATCGACCTAGGAAATAATTCTATCTATTTTCTACTCAGTTCTGAATTAAATAATTTTCCTGATCCTACTCTGTATAGCCACAGAAGTACTCAGGCTGGCACAAGGGATGCAAACAGGGTACTGAAGGAACAGCTCTTTTCAGCGACTACAGGGTCTGAGATCAGCCTAAACTGACCATGATATCATAACCTGCATGTCCAGGGCACAAGAGTTGCAAAAACATGAGCAGAGAGATTAAGAAAGTAAAATACAATACAAGTCTTAACTCCTCTGAATAGAAAATTCAATCAAAATGCATTTTTAGAAATGTATTAGCAAGAAGATTTCTTAAGGGGGAGAAAAATACATTCTTTTACAAAACATGTAATGCTTCTGTAAGCAAAAATATGGCCTCTCATGGCTTAAAAAAATCCAGCTGAATTTAGCTGTGCACAGATTCTGTTAGAGTATTTTCCAACACGGATTAGGGCTGTGCTTCCGATTCTTCAAAGCCTAAACAAAAGTCCCATTTTCAAGACAAGTTCCTTCTCCTCTACCAGCCTATAAAGTTTCGTATTTTCCGTATTTCCACAGATCCCTGAGATCCAGTATGTTTCTACAAAACTGACATTTAATAACTGGGCTTCCTCTACACCTTGGTCCTCAGCTGTAAGAGTACCAGCACACCAACTTGCTCAGCTTTATTATGGAAGTGAATTCAGGGAACTTTGAGAAGTAGTTAGAGCGACAGATACTTTGTATTTGTGCAAGGATGCATTAAATAATGCCAGAAACTAGGCAAGACAGAATTCAAGGATAAAAAGAATTACTGAATAGCTACTTGAACAGTATGGATCTCACGAAAAAGAATTGTCTGGGGCTGAAAAACTACAGAATGCACATACAGAAAGGAACCAATAAAAATTCTAACATCTAATATTCTAGACTTTGTAAACTTAGTATTGTTTTAATAGCATGTTGCATTTCAGATATACATGCATTTTGTAGTTGAAAGAGGTTTCATCTTTTAAACAGGAAGTGTGACCATACTCAAAACAGTCAACAGTCTGTCACCCAAACTCTAAAATCTCAAACAAGACACTGAACTTTCCCTTAAATTATAAGAATAATTAAAATCATTTATTACACTGACGGTCCACATTCCTTGCATGCAATTACAGTTTGATCAAAGTGCAACAGATTTGAAGTAGTTTACTAAATTACTTGCACAGAATTCTAAATGATTAAAAATACTGCAATTCATACAGAAATTTGTGTATCAAAATTTAGCAAAAAGGTTTCCTGGGAAGAAAATGAGGATTTTTTTTATCTTATTTTGAAAGAAACTCCTAATGTATTCTCTACATTTCATACAGCACTACCCATAGCAGAATTCACATTAAAATTACATTTTATTGCTTTAAATGCATAGAAAAGCCTGACAATCTTCACATTGATCAAATATATTTCTCTTAGCCATTGAGGACAAAGAAGGGAAGTTATTACAGCATTTTGGGCAGGTAAAGTTGCATATGTAACCTAAAGCTTATATAATAATTAGGGTATCCATATAGAATTTGATACTCTTATTTTATTAGTAAATGCTGACATGAAGTATTTGAAATACTTGTCCAGCATCTCCAACCTAGTGAAACTCATCAAAGGGAAAAAGAGGAATGAAAGAAACCTGAATGGTAAAGCATGGAAAACTGATTAGAAGCCTAATCTCCCACTGTTGAAACACTAACATTTCCTCATAAAATCGATTAATCAAATTCTAATGAGTTTACCAACACAGGTACACACTCAGTGAGCTTAATACTTTCTTTCCATTTCAGTTCTGAACATTGTTAACTCTCAAGTCTCTAGAAATTTGTTTTTAAAAAATTCAACCATATGTAAAGTAATGCCAGGTACAATGCAATGCTTGTGTTCTGCTTTTCTGAGTTCCATTCAGACTTCTAGAAGGAACGTAGGAAAGGCTTCCAGTAATTTTGAAAGAAGTGCAATGCACTGAAACTACTCAGTGCACACATGAAGTCTATGCTTATCCTAGTAGGGCATGTCACAAAACTCAAACCAGGAAGATATTTATCAAACAAAAATATTAATCTAAACTTGATTTTTCATGTTTATTATGCTGAAGATGAAGTAGAATATTGTTTAGAAAAACTAAAAAATACTGGGGAGAAGAAAGATTTCACTAACAGTCATTTAAGAGTGAACACACTGTGCAGCTACTGATGCTCCAATTCCCATTCACTAAAAGGAAACTGAACACGAGAGAAGCCTTCTTCTGTTTCCAACACTGTGAAACTTCATCTCCTTCAGAATACCTACAAGAATGAGTCTTAGTGCTTTCTTACAGATCTGATTATGTTTATATATTCATTGTGATTACAACTAATCCTTAAACTGTCAACTGAGGACTAGAAGAAAATACCTTGACTATTATAAATAAATAAATAAATAAATGAATGTAAATAAAAATTGGTCACTATTTTGTAAATTAAAGTCTCCAGATTCTCTCCCTAGTAGGTTGTGCAGTACAATAGGTGTCACTAGTAACATCAGGATCATTTGTGTTCCAAAGACATACTACTTTTAGAGATCCTGTAGAATAAAAAATAATATGAAGAAAAAAAAAATAGAAAAATACCACCTCATATGTTAAACAAAAATCTTTACTTCATCAAGTAAGCTCAGGTTAAAGATGTGGAAAAATAAAAAGATTTCAACAACTAGTTAATACTAGTGTACATCTGAACATTTGCAAATTAAGAAAGTAATTTTCTGCAAAGCCTTATGAACAGTCAATTAAATATCAGGATAGTTAACTACTACATTTAGAGTAGCAAAGGTATTAAGAAGTTTCCCAAAGGTTCCATTTTTACATATCTTTTCCATTTGAGCTAATGATAATTTCTTGCTCCCCAATTTATCCTTTTTTTCAGAGACTCACGTGATCACTTTCTGATAGCTCTTGAAAAGCAAATCCTAACCACTAGAAAAGTGAGGTGCTTGAGCAACTGTTGAACAAGAGTAGTACAAACAAGAAACCCAGCTAGCTCAAAGGAGGTTAATGACACAAGTGACAGATATAAGAGGATTTACTCATCCCTAAGTCCCCATCAGTCCTGCTATGGATATGGGAAGGACCAGGCTTGCAAAACTTTCTCCTTCCCTAAATTTGTCCTTCCTCTTTCCAACTACCACCACACCATTCACATTCAAATGTTTGCCTCTTCACTACAGTGCCAGTTACTGTCAAGTTTAATCAGCTTCTTTGACCAACTTACAGAAAATGCAGCCTTCAATTCCATCCTCTTCAGTGCTAGGGTCAAACTTCTAAGTTACAACTTAAATTCACCATGAGTGTGCTTTCATTCTGTCACTCTTGCTTACAATTTTTCATGGAATGATTTATTTTCTAGGCTTTTTATAGCCACTCTTTTTTTCATGGAATTTTTTTTACTACGATTTTTATAGCCACTGTCTTAATCAACATGGTATTTAGGAACAGGACAGTAATAAAACTCACAGCATTCATAATTGTGTTTTTAAAGTCTAACAACTCTCTAAACATCACGGTTTGTAAACAAAGTAAACCAACTGTCTGTCCATAAACTTACATCCAGTACAGAGAAGCCAGCAGCAGTGGGGAAAAAAACATCAGCTGAGACTATATGTCCAAAAAAAGTTGAAGGCACTAAAAACAATGGATTCACTCTGTTACAAAGAGCATTCTCCTCAAGGACTACAATGTACAAGTCTGAAAACTGGAAATGATAAAAATTTTTTTTTGAATAACAAATGCAAGTGCCTTAGAAGTTCATCATTCATTGACCACTCTTGTACTAAAGCATTCTTCATGCAACAACAGGCTTCTAAAATTTTGTTACACTTAAAAACTTACCAAACACTGAGCACAGTTTAATTTATAAATTAGTTTTCAATTTCAGTTCCAGAGACACTCCTTCAGAAAAGTAAGCTCCTGCCTAGGAATGTGTAAAAGAACTTTCATCTTCCTGAAAGACCTTTCTATTCTGTAACACTGAATTATGACATTAATTTCAGGAGAAGTGAAATTAATCTGGTCATTATCATCAACATACTGTAAGAGAACTACCAAAATGCTCGATGTCACAATGTCAGAGTATCAGCCACTGTCCCTATATGCCAGCTTTCCTCCCGACAATCAGACATCAGACCCAAGATCCAGCAAATTTTATCTGAAGGCCATTAAACAGACATTATTTCTTTATTCAACTGACAGTTAACAGGAGTGCTTGGAGCCACTACATCACCTAACTAGACACAAATGCTCATTCTGACCTCAAAAATGCTCACTCGTTTTTATCTCCACGTTATTTTCTACACCAGTATCAATAAGTCTACTGAGGAATTACAATCTCTCCATTCAAATATCGAACGCCATCACTCAAGATAATCAAACAGACAAGTAAAACATAAGCAGCAAAAGTAATTCTTTCTAGTTATAAACACTTACTATTCTAATAAGTGTCTGAATACCTTATTTCAACTGCATTTCTTAAGCAGGTTGAATAATCCATGAAACATGTTTGAAAACACCAAAGACTTTAAGGCAACCATGCTCCCAATAATTTAAGAAAGCTCTGCAAACAAACATTAATTAAACTATTTCTCTTTACAATTTAGACCGACAATTTAAGTATCCTTCCTCAAAGTATGTACTTCCTGAAGATGGAGTCACAAAGTAAAACTAATAATCCTAAATCTATTCTCTTAACTTTCTATGAAATTTTGATTTGTTTCATATCAGTTTGTCCAATAAATAAAATAACAATGTAAGTGTTAATATGCCTTTTAAAGAAAAAACACAAGATGTTAGGTGCTCACCCATCACATGATGTGTTTATCCAGCTGTGTGCTGGACATTTTGTCCAAAAGGATCCTATGAGAGACAGTATCGAAATCTTTACTGAAATTGAAAAAGATCACATCAACTGGCTTCCCTTGATCAGCTAGGTGGGTCACCTTGTCATGAAAGGCAATCAGGTTTGATAAGTAGTATTTTCCTCTCATGAAGCCATGCTGGCTGTGACCAGTGACTGTGTGTCTTTCAGGTGTTTTCCAGTGGCTCCCAGAATCATCTTCTCCATAATTTTACCAGTCACTGAAGTGAGACTGACAGGCCTGCTGTGACCAGGGCCATCCTTCTTGAAAACCATGACATTAGTCAGCTTCCAGTCAAGAGGCACCTCTCCAAATTGGAAGATGTCAGCCAAAAATTAATACTTTTTTCATAGATGAAAAGAAATTCTTATTAGACTATCATTTAGTAAGAAATCATTGAAGTTTTGCACTTCTAAAATCCATTAAGGCACAGTATTTTCCAAATGTCTGTGCTGGAAAATACCCACAACACAACTGCAACACCAATGACAAAAGCTGATTCTTGCCAAAAATATCAGCTACCAACTGAAAGTTTTCCCTCCCTCAAATAACAAGACTGTATACAGCATTTCCTATGTAAATTTTCTATTTTGAAACATTCTGTACTTTCTTCCAGTATGAACTGGTTACTTTGCTCACTGCAAAGCTTGTGAGCAGTACCTTCTCTGCAGAAAAACTAATGAAAACAGACACAGACAAGCTTGTGGACAAGTATGAGTCAAGTCACCAGATTCGACAAGCAACAGCTGAATACTCTGTAACCACAGATTAGACAGTGTTTAATCCACTTAAGAAATACTCTTGGCCATCACAGAGGTGACACCACAGTGCAGCAACTATTTTGAAAACATTTAGCATAATCATTGATGTCACTTACTAATGAAATGTTCTACATAAAATGTTGCTAAAATAAGGCCTAAAGAAATTTCACTGACTTTGAAGTCTCTAAAGTAGTTTTCTGTCCAGACCCAAACTTGCATAAATATTTAACCACGCCACACTAATCAAAGATTCAAAAGAAACTCCTGAATATGTGTTTATCTTCTCTCTATATTACTGAAACATATATAATGTTGTTCAATACACACCTGCAATTTTCACATAATGGAATGGTCCCAACTTACAGCACAAACTGACTGCAAAACACAGACTGAAGTGCAGTGGAACCAGAACAATTGTAAGGGAAATTCTTTAGGAAAAATGAGGATTATTTGCAATTGTTGAGTCTCAGAATTTACACTGCAAAGGCTCTTGTACATTTTCTTTTGACTTTAATTTTTCAGGAACAGCTTCTGGCACTGGACAGGCATATTCAACCAACAAACTATTAAACTACTTGTGCTTTGACACCTGCTATCAGTAATCTACTTAGGTCTCTGTTTTAGTTATAGAACATAAAGGTCATTGCCTTTCGTAGTAGACCTGAGCCATGTTGAGTACACATCACCTATTACAGATCAGACAACACTGGCTTTCTTCTCATTTAACACAGCCAGTCTCAAGAATCCCTTACTAAGAACTAAGAAATCCTTAGTTCCCTCAGTTCTAGGGCCCAGTTCTTCATTTCAGTCTGATGTCTTAAGAAAAAGCATGGGAAGAACATATAAACTTAAAAGCAGTAGATTAGACTACAGAGTAATACATGGTTTCTTGTGAATCCATTTCTATTTCATCTGTGTCTCCATGTAGAAAGGACTGAAATTGAAATTTTACACAATGAAATTGAAATTTTCATTGTATAAAAATTACTTCAGTATGTTTTACACTTGTTGCCTGATTATTTCTTTGGCTTTTGTACAAAAGAAAAAAACAAAAACTCCAAACAAATGAAAAACCAAACAAAACAAAAACACCCCCAAAAACATCCACACAAAGAAAACAAAAAACAACAAAAAGCAGTTACCCAACCTCACACATATCTGTCACACTATTTACACACCCTCACTGGGATTTGATTTTTTTAAGGTGAAGCTCCAGTCTGCTGTGTCACACGCCTAAAACGAAGCAATTTTCTACCATAAATTAAAAAACATCTGAGTAAGTCTAAAATGCAGCGAGGTACCTAATAAGGCTACCTCTCAGACTGCTTTTTGATTTACCAGGAAGACTGAATGCTAAATGGGTCAGTCTTCAAGATGTTATTTCCAGACCTCAAACTGGTTTTATGTCAAGTTTTCAGCATTCTTTTCAGAACTATTACTAAACAATGGGACATTATACGGCAATGTTAATTTTGCCAGTTCTGCAAAGATCACAAGACAGAAATCAGTTCTCCATTTCTGTATTTATAGCTCCTTATAGCACTTATAAAGCCAGGGATCAGTCAGGAGCTTTATTAATTTCTTTTA
This sequence comes from Climacteris rufus, assembly GCA_013398175.1. Classification (NCBI taxonomy): domain Eukaryota; kingdom Metazoa; phylum Chordata; class Aves; order Passeriformes; family Climacteridae; genus Climacteris; species Climacteris rufus. Next base: position 1,199,262 of record VZRZ01004709.1, read on the forward strand.
GCAGGAAAGCCACAGAAGTCATGGAAGAAAACAACTCAGCATGACTATTTCAGCACAAGTTCATCCTCAGTTGCAGTTGCTCATTCTGTCATTATCATCTCTATTTCCTACATTCCTCCTAAATGCATGAACCTTGCAAAAAAGGTCTTTGAAACGAAACCAAAAAATAGTTACACAGCTTGGACGATTTCTATCTAAAAAGATTCACATACAGTCTTTCAAATTGCTTGGCATTTTTAGGAACACATTATGCTAGTAAAAGAAATTTCCTTCCAATAAAGTCACCAGTACAACCAGTAAGACTGATTACATATACATCAAAAGACAGTATTTGAATTTGGTAAGATTAAAAATCTCTTTACTGTCAGCACCGCTATATTGGCACATTATTCCACAAAAGCTGCTTTTGACAAAGGACTACAGTTAGAGCTTAGTTAGATACTCAAAACTAAATAGAAATTAGAACATTAAGCTGATTCTCTTTATTATTACTAGTATTTGCAGTACAAGAGCACATGAGTAACAATGCAGTTGTATACTTTGTAGCGTGGCAGGTTCTTACAATCACCATAGAGTGGGAAGGGAAGTGAGGAATTGCAGTGTGGCAAACACCCTCAAGAACGGACACTTCCTTTCCAAAACCAGGAACGTCTATTTATTATTCAGGAATACAGAAGGGGAAAGTATAATTCACAGCAGACTGTGAACACAGTGATCTGAACTGACCTAGACTGTTCTAGTGATGAACACTCACATCAATGTTCATCAGCTGCAGGTCACTAGCACGCATGCCTAAGGGACAGCAGAAAGCAAGAACTAATATAGTGTTTGAGTCTAAGAAGCCATACATATTAAAAAATATATATACACATACATATAAAAGAATAGAATATTACAGTGTGTAGAGAGTTTTGCATTAAGGCAATGGCAGCACTGACAGTAACAAAATGGAACATAATTGAGTTAATGGAATTAAAAGTTACGGAAGAGTAAGAGTTAAAACAAGTGTATAATGCAGTGTTTCTAGTGAGGCATCAGAGAAAGCTGACAAGGAGCAGGTATTTTGCACCTCCTAAATGTTAATCTGGCTTCCTGGCACAGAACGTTGCCAGCACTCACTAATTGACACCACTTGACCAGAGAGGTAACAGAACCAGTAGTCCTGCCTTCTACCAATACAACTGCACAAATCTTGCTATAGATATGAAGCAGATTAGATATTGTAACATTTGCAAATGGGTTTAAATGTTCTCCTTGCACTCCCTTCTGAGAGTTCTGTTTGCCAAAGCAGTATCTTTTCTTTTCCGAGGGTCTCAAGGTGTATCGCAGGATTCTGTTCCTGCACCCTGGGGTCTCATTCTCCACAAACACAAACCACAGTTTCAAGTTAAATACTAAAAGCAAGAATTCTCCAGCTTCTTACAGTGGTCATAGCCATAAAGTCAAGGAACTTTCTTTAGGATATTTTCTTCTAGGAAGAGTATTATAGGATCATCAACCTCAAATTTGGTAGCAGTTAAGGAGTGACCATATTTTGGGTGAAAACATGGTGAGCAAATGGAAGACATTTTACAGCAACCAACCCATTTAAAAATACATATAATCAGAAAGACCTTCAGGCATCTGGACTTTCTGAAGTTCATTCTCTATTTCAGGATCATTTCAATCAACATTCAGAGAAGCACAGTCTTCCAGAATGCTACAGCCAAGACATGCAGTATTTTTCATACATATATAACGTGCACAAACAAATTCAAGAAAAAAGCTAGAAATGTACTTCATCTCTTATTAAGTGGAATTTATTTTGGACTCATAAAAATGTATTTTTACCTTTAATTGCCAAAGCAGGCTACCTCTAATCATACATTGTTATAAAGATACTACAGTGGCAGAAAAACCTACGAACAGCTTGAATTGATGTTATACGTTTAGGACTGGTCCCGAAGAACAGCCAACTTCATAACTAACTCTTAATACCTACTGGAGTTGCACGGATAAGGCAGAAGATATCATTACACTAAGTATCTTGCTGAGCCATGCCTTAGGACAATCCTGAGTGACAAAAAGTAACCATCAGATAGGCAAACAAAGCTCTTGCAAGTCATATATTTGTCCTGAAGATATGTTAAATCACTGGAGCATCCAACTTCCCTAGCCACTCTCTACATCAGTTAGGAAAAGTAAATCCATTAGCACTTCCTCCTAACTTCTGAAATGACAAGGATCAACAACAGCCACCACTACCTCAAAACCTACTTTTACGAAATAAATAATTATATCAACAGATACTTCAACTTTCACAAAAAAATCCCCAAAATGAGATTTCTCAAAGAGACATTAAATATGCATAACTGCAATGACACTAAAAATTAAAATACATGCCCAGTGTTTAAAAAAATAAGTAATTCTTCAACAGGAAGTGTTATATAACTCATCTGCCACACACTTCTACACTGTGCCTAAAAGAAAGCCTCACCAGAGTAACTGTTATAAAATAACAATTCCATGCCTTGATTCTCAGTAAGAGTATAATTATTGTAAATAATCATTTATGAAAAGTTGCACAGTAAAAAACACTTATACCACGTGTTACTGAAGGGAGTTATCTAGAAACAATATTCCAGAAGAAGTTAAACAACTACTTCACTGCTCAGTATCCCATACATAAATCTCACAGCTATCCGGTATTTCCTGTTCCTGTTTTTATATGCATCTTAACATAACTCAGTGTCCTGCATTCTTTTATTGTTTTGCCTCCATGAGGTGAACACTGCAAAAAAATTTTACAGAAATGTTAAAGATCTCAATCAACTGTTTCAAAAATTAAATTCGAAGACTGAGGTTATCCATACACAAATAGGAAGCATTATCTGCACGATTTTATTTTGAAGTCTAAGAAGTTTATGAAGAAAGACAAGATTTACCCAGACACAAAAGAACGGACGTTCAACCTTCAGCAAACAGGCACCTGAAGTTCCACCAGAGGTGATGTGCCTGTTAAGGCAGTTGACTAAACAGCTTATGGAAGCCCCCTAGGAAACCCCTTGATTGTGTCTAATTGCCCTCTACCCAAAACACACAGAACTCTCAATTCAGTGCTTTAAACTGTAAAAGGGACTGAACTCTACAAAATATGTAGCTGTTTTCACTGTTACCTTAGAGAAATGATTAATGAACAGACAATTCTGGGTTTTAACTTCTTATATGTATGCTATTTTATAGAGAAAAAAAGTTCCCTTATTAAAAAAGGTATTAAACATTCAAATATTTTGTTACGTGAATAAACTTTAGTTATTTGTACAAAGTAGTACTTCTGCACCTCTGCTACAGCAAGCACCTTAACAGCTTGCACAAACAGAAGTTAGCCAGTTCAGATGCATATATTACTCACACACCTCATGGCATTTACAAGTATCACAAGAATGCTGATCAACTTTTCACAACCTACTTCATTTCATTTTCTGTCAGTGTTGTTCATGTCTCTCTTGAGGGTTTTTTAAGGATTCATTGAGATTTAGTTAAGCTTAATTTCATAATAAATACTGAGGTCACCTGTAAAATCCAATGGAATAGCAGTTTATCAATTAATCATATTTCCAACTTCAACCACCTAGAATGCAATCAATAAATAACCATGTGGTTAAAATACACTCTGCATTTCACAAGAGCAGCATGTGAATTTCCTGCCTTAACCTTGCATATTCTATTACAATTAATGCCCCAATATCAATCAGGGTTTGTTACAAAAACAGTATGACAACAACACTAAAATATATTGTCAAACAATCAAATCAAAGCATTTTCCTGCCCTCAGCAGAGAGGTCGGAACTAGATGATCTTTAAGGTTCCTTTAAGCTCAAAGTGTTACAAGACTCCATTTCAAAGCCACCTCGTTGGTCATAAGAATGTTAAGAATAGCTTGTCTGGTCAGACCAATAGACCACCAATCTCAGTATGCCACTTCTAACCACAGGCCAACAGGGAGTTCCACAGGACTAGCATAAAAACAAAAGAATAAACCTCAGAAAACATTTCAAATTTCAGAAAATTTGTGAATCAAAAAGACAGTGTCATTGAATTTAGACACCCCTGGGAAATTTTCTTCCACGAACTTATCCAAACACTTTTTGACCCAAGAAAATCTTAGCATTTACAGTAAGTCCCCTGCACAAAATGCCACTAATTCCTGAAAAGCCAGGTTTTTTTTTTAATAGTTATTTTTCCCTGCATGCTCCCTCGCTGCTGAAAACACACTGATCGCTTCCAACAAACTAATGACCATTCTACAACCCTCATAACCACTTCCACTTGCAATCTATCACCAAAACAAATTATTTGCTTGCCAAAACCAAGGCGAAGTCTATGTTATGACAAGAATTAATTGTTCCTCCAAGTTCAGGAGGGAAACATTCCCAACATTATCCCCATCCCCCCTTCAAACCTGCAACAAAGTAAAACAAGGAACATACAGATAAATATTTCAGTAACTGATTCTTGCTACACTTTGTAAATGCTGAAACACAGCATGACTGTATATACACTCTGAACACGATCTCATTTTGCTCATGATATCAACACTTTTACTTCTGTTATCTTAAGATACTTTTTTTTTAAAGGACATCCTGTATAAAATTCCTTCAGTGAGCCTGCTCCGCAATCCCCAGCAGAAAGGGAAAGGGGAAGGCATGCAAGTAAAATCTGAACTCCATGGGTTTTGGTGGTTTGGGTTTTTTTTAAACAGTTAGGTAAAGAACACAAAATGTTAGATAATATGCTCCCATAATGTCTCAGAATATCTGGGGAAAAAGAGCATTTGTAAAATAAGATAACTAAGAAATTCAGTTGTGTGCCACCAAAGATATCACTTAATAGGACAGAAAATATATTAACAATCTTAGCAATCTTTATGCACATTTAGATTACTTAAGAGGCTGTATAATGTTTAAACTGAAATTACAAATATTTTGTTCTGAGTGTTTATGTTTCTTAAATATTCTTCTTATTCTTTAAAGCATTTGGAAGTAGCATCTACTGGTAATTCTCTCCCAGCACATTCTTGTGTGGTTTTGAAGTATCAGAGAATATTCAATCTGGTTTTTATCTAGTTCAGAAAACCTGAAGAAACTGCACAATGGAGACCTTTATTCCAGACAAGCATTATCAGCCTGTAAGCCCTCTAAGAAACTGGATCTCTCTTGATTTTCCCCACAAAGTTGCAAGCTTTCCTAACTTACTCCTTTTTGACACAACTTTATCTTACTTAAGAATTTCTATAGTGCATGTCTACAGTGTTCTCCCATCAAAGTTTATTTTTCTTTTAGGAGACTCTGGAGCCACTTATCACCTTGAACAAACCATTATTTCTAAAAAGCACATTGAGTCCATAACATTCATAACACGTCCATAACATTCAATATGGACTTGCTGTAACTCCTCTAAAGTGCATAAAGGTCTTAGAAAAGACAGACCATTAATCTCGGCATAACAGCTACCAGCATCAGAGTCATTTGACAGATCAGAGTTACAGTTACATTGCTACAGTGACAATCTTTTAGTTCACCAAATAGTGAACAGACTGAGTCCATTACTTCAAGTGAACAATACACTATGCAAGGCCAAACTGCTTATTTTCAACACAGCAGTGAGTGAACACTTACAAAATTACTGCAGCAGCCAGTATCACAAGTGAAAGGAGTGTACTATGTTTCAAGTACTGCACTCCTGATATTTGACATTTCTGTACTTGATACTGGTTTGCACACACAGATTTGTCCAATGATTATGCTGCTTCACGTCTGCACAGAAGCACAACAGCCATGCACCTGAGGAGCTGGAAAGACAGTGTAAAATTTTTAGTATTTTAGATTCAAACTCTGATATGAACGTAGAGTTATGTCTCCCAGTACAACACTTCATAATCAAAAGGCTTGAGATCTTTTGTCAGTCATTACAGCCATGACATAAACCACAACACAGTGAAGCAATATACTTCAACATATTTATAAAAATATGTCCCATAGACAGACAGAACAAAAGAAAAAAGTTTATTACACGATACAAGAAAGAATAAACTGCTACTGCAGATCACCCACTATGCAAAGAGCACTCCCTTACTAAGGGTAGCCAATTCTTCCAGTCATTTGAACTACACAGAAGACAGGGGGTGGGTAGGTAAACCACACAGGAATCCTATTAATTTCATACTGCAGATAAGAAAGTATCTTTTTCTTTGGTATAATAAATTCATACATTCAGAACACATACATAAAATCACACATATTGCTAAGTCACTTGGTTTTCCACCGTTTTTATAAAGAATTTGTAATTGCCAGCGCTGAGAAACAATGTTAATAGAGTTTACTGTCATCTATCTTTCAAAAATATTCTCAACACATTCCTGTACTAGTCTTCACCACGGTACAGGTTGACGCCTAAAATCCAAAGGTAATGTCCTCCCCCCTTCTTTGGAACCCTGGGCTTCCAAAGTTATAAAGAAATCAACCCAAAACACCCCCATTCATAGGCACTGTCGAGCGACTGTGCCGTCTCAGTCCCATGACGTGCACACGTATGTGAATCAACACATCCGTAACCGGGGTCAGGACTGCCACTGTACCTCCAGAAATACACAGCTGAAACACTGGTACAGTCAAGGACAACAAACAGCAACCACAAACAAAAAGTAGCGGTGTTGGCAAGAGTGCATCAGGGAGTCTGGAGGCATATAAGGAGCACTTCATCAGCCAGACACAACTTTCCAAGTCTCTGACCTGCACTTCACGATAGGGTAAAGCAGTACCTCATTTTAAGTAACAAGCCCATACCTAGAACAAATATTTCAAGACGGTTTTGTCTGCTAATGAACAGCACTAAGTAACTTACTTATAAACATAATGCTATATTACTAAGACACTAGAGGAAACAGGAGAAACAGTCAATTACTGTCCACTAAAAACACCCACCAATATCCACCACAGATTTTAAATCCAGCCATTCCACAAGGTTTAAAATGGTAAGACTGGCAGTAAGCGATGGAAACAGTGAAACCTCTTCATTTTTTCCCTTGGTGGGTTTTGTTTTTATTCTTTCTTAATTATAGTTATAACAAAAATAGTTCAAATTACATGCTTATTACAGAACCAAGAAGTTTCCAAAGAATTGCCCAGGCTCAGGTAGAGTTCTTGGTTCTGGAATCTAAAAGTAAATGCCTTGCCAACACTGGCTGCTGCTGCAGTGCAATTTGATGGAATGGCACTTCAAGACCATAAACACTCACTCAGCACAAAAATCACAAAAAAATTCTTTGGAAGCAAGAAAGTTTGTTAATATTTTTTAACATTGTTATTGTGTACATTTCTGTCCTATAAAAAGATAATGACTCCTACAGGGCTACCTCAGATTAAGAACATTTTGTAAGCTGTTCATACACTTTTAATAGTCTATGCAGTATTTTATTTTTACTCGCAAAAGTAAATAGTAAAATTATCCTATTACTAAAAGCAAACATTAGTGGCAAGCAACGTATAGTGCAACTGCAACACTTGCTCTATCCTGAAGTTATTCCATTTCCGTTCTCGAGACGAAGTTGGCATTTTTTTGTACATTGAAATGACCACGCTGCAGATTTATCGACTCCTCGCTCTTCTCCGATAAGAAATCTCCAAAGAAACGACTCCGAAGGAAAGTGAGAACACATTCGACGTGTCTCAAATTAGATACCTGGCCAAGTCCTTTACTTAAGATTTACCTGAACTCCTTTTCCTCGTCCTGCCCTTGCTCGGGAGGCAGGCACTCCTGCCTCCCCCAACTCCCTCTTTTCCCTCCAAAGCAACCGCTCGCTGAGCTTCAGGGAGGCGCCAGTCCTCCCTCCGGGGCGCGGAGGCTCTTGCTGCCCGAAACCCGCACGGGGCCGAGAGCCCCGGAGTCATTGTGCTGCGGGTGCCGACCGCAGCTGTCAATGCGCAGCGCAGCTCGCCCCGCCGGCGGGGAGAAGGGTGAGGACGACCACAGCCCCGCGCCGCGGCAGCGCCCGCCCGCCCTTCCTGGCCGCGCTCCGGGCCCCGCACCGCGGCTCCGGGCGAGCGGCCTGCGGGGATTAAACACTGCTGAAACTATTACATCTAACTTTATAGTTTATTGGTAAGTAAAAGCAGATAAAAAAAAACATCAATCAAAACAACCTGTCCTGTCAACTGTATTGGCACCTTGCTGGAGTTTCCAAGCACATGAGTAGCTATATTTCACAATAATTTTCTAGAACTGTACAAAATAGACCTGGAAGACCATGAGACAATGTAATATACCCTCACATCAAGNCCTCGTGGGTCCCGCGGACCTCGCTCACCCGGACAGCGCTGCCCCCGCACTTCGCGCGCGGCCCGGCCCCCATAGCCACCCGGGCCAGTCCCAGCTCGCCCTCGCCCCCCGTACCTGGAGCTCGGCCCGCTCCACCTCCCAGTGCG
>VZRZ01004709.1:1208504-1296429 GCA_013398175.1 Climacteris rufus
GGCCGGGGCCTGCGGCCGAAAGCGGCGCGCAGCCCGCGCACCGCGGGTTAAACAGTTGCTTTTTTGAGACTCTGCGCGGTTTAATGGCGCGCTGAGTTTGCCCTGCAAGGAGGTGGTTTCAGAATAGATGTATTAAATTTATGGTATGTTTCTGGAAGCTGGCTAATGTCTGGTCATCTTCACGATATCTCGGTTGTGGTATGTGTGTAATGTATTCCCCCCTTGATGCGGAAGAGTGCACCATGTTTGCTATTCCCAAGTCTTTCCCACATTAGGACGGTTTTGCAAGAAATTACATGTCCATTTTGTCTGGTTCAGTTTTATAAGTGATGGCAATGCAGTATTTGATGCTGTAATTTGAATATGGTGAAAGTACCTGCGTTGCAAAATATTACTATGAAATACAATACTGAAAAATTACCATCACATCCTAATTCAGATTGTCCCTAGGTCCCCCATTTTAAGTAAGGTTGGCCTTTGAGTTTGCCTCTTTTCAAACTTCATACATGCTGTACTCAGTACGTGGATAGTTTCCTAAAAAAGGCCCATTCTTGACAGAGCTGGAATTCTGTTAATTACTGGGAAAAAACACTCTTTGTCTTAGTCTTGGTGTTTCCTTTCTTTACTAATCTCTCCTCAGCTGTGTGTTGATACTTAAGTTAGTTTGTCCAGTCCTCCTTCCTTTCTTCTCCATTAAATCATTTCCTACTAAAATGTCATTGTACTTTCTTCCTGATTCCATACCGATTAGGCAATCGAAATCTAAGTCCTTTCACCTCAGCTGATGTCTTTTCATTGTCTACCTACCCTACAGTACCTAATCATTATTAAAAATTGAGACAGCTCATTACCAGTTTAACCTTTTGTTCAGTTCCTATTGTCCAGGACATTCCTCATTCCTGAGTGTTTGGGAATTATTGCAGTTTAATTCCATTATTATATTCAGCCAGCATTTGATAACAGCAAAGGAAAACTTTTTTACTCTTTCCTTCCTTCCTCCTGACTTCCCTAGATTAATAAGGTTGCTTTTATAAAACTCCCTGTCCTGAAATTAAACACCATTTTATTTTGAAGCCACATAGACATACTTGTTTCATCTTTTTGATAATTGCTATGGGCACAGTAATAAACTCTAGAATACAAAAATTACTTTTACTGATAAATTTTAAATTGCATGTCGTTTTATTAAAGTCTTGCCCACAGTCAAAACAGAAGTAGGAAGAACAAGGTTTCTGATTATCTGTGTGGTCTTCAGTTGCTATATGTTTTTGTGCAGTAAATCTGTAGGAAGCTCAATAAACATACATATAAAAATTATTTGTTCTGTGCTACACCTGCTCGTGCCTTCATGCCTCTATCATTTAGCCAGTTTTAAATTTTTATTAATGTTTTAATTCCAGTTTAATGCATTCTGTTTTACATTTGGTGAAGGGCCTAGAGGGATGCCATACAGGGAGTGGCTGAGGTCACTTGGTCTGTTCAGCCTGGAAAAGAGGAGACTGAGGGGAGACCTCATTGCAGTTGCAGCTTCCTTGTGACGGGAAGAGGAGGGGCAGGCACTGATCTCTTCTCTGTGGTGCCCAGTGACAGGACCCGAGGGAATGGCCTGGAGTTGTGTCAGGGGAGGTTTAGGCTGGATATTAGAACAAGGTTCTTCACCTAGGTGGTGTCTGAGCACTGGAACAGGCTCCCCAGGGAAGTGATCATAGCACTAAGCTGGGTGAGTGACAGGGTTCAGGAAGTGTTTGGACAGTGCTGTCAGGCACAGGGTGTTACTCTTGGGGTGTCCCATGCAGGGCCAGGAGTTGGACTCGATGATCTTTGTGGGTCCTTTCCAATCATATTCTATGATTCTACATTTCATATATACGTGAGGAGCTATTAGATCTCTGCATCCAGAAAATCAACTTGTTTAGAGTTGGACATTGCAGTACATTATTTGCCTAGAGTTCTATCAGACGTTTATTTTTACTTCTTGGTGAAGCAGTTCTGTAAATATGTAGTCATGCACTTCTTCTTCGCCAGATTTGATCTCTATTTACATTCCAACTGAGAGCCCCAGAGTGATGCAAACCTTTCTCAGAGCTCAATAATGAAAATACTTCTAAACTCTGTAGACATTGACTGGAGTGGTTTTAGTTTGAGACATATGTCTAATTTGAATAATAGCCATACTACAAGTACAATTCAAACTTAGTTTGTCTTTCCTTTTTTATAAATTATACGTCAGAATATATATAAATTTTAGTGAAATCCTTGACAAGCTAAATCGAGTGCTTGTATCCATACTAGAGGAGTAATTAAAATTATGTTTAAAATATGTTTTATATTACAGTGTGTAGAATCAACTGGGTTGGCCTCGCTGGAGACTTAAGACCTTTTTATCCGCAGAACAGGTATTGCAGGCTTTGCCTCTCTGTGAGGTCTCAGCTGGTATCTGAAAAGGGTGTCACTCAAACAGGGACAACTGACTTTGAGGTGTCTCATGTGGTTATGCAGCCTGCAGAGCTGACATGTCCTGGAAGCAGCTCCTGAGCCATGGCAGCCCGGCAGCGTGAGTCACACAGGCCAATCGCTATAGGAGTTTTCTCTCATAGATATTTATCTGTGAGAGATACTTTAACGAGGGCGAGATCTAATGCACTGTAACAGCTCGTATTTAAATCTCAGTAGATAAACCCTCTGTCATCTGTCTGCATGCTAACTTATTCTTGCAGAATAAATATTTGGTAGGGGAAATAAAGAAGAGTGCTACTTAGTCACTCCAGAAGGTAATTTCTTTTGAAGGTACGTTTGCAATTTCAAGACTTTTTGCATCTTCCCCAAGTGATACCTTCTGAGGTTTTTGTTTACAGGGAGTCTTCATTCAGTGATAGAGGTTCATAGGTGTAGATTTGATATGCAGGACATGCAGGAAGCATATACCATACACTATTCTGGACAAAATTTCTAATGCGTGGTTGACTGAGATGGAGAGATACGGACTTGACAGTCCATCATGATCTTGCTAGTCTCTTCCAGTCTTCGGTTTTTAAGTGCATTTGTGATGCAGATAGTTGTCCAGTGACCTGGAATCAGAGAGCCTATTCATTTCTGACAAACAGCCTTCAGATAGTAATGTCTTTTCATTACTAAAATGAGCAAAATAATGGCAGAGAAATGAAAGGCTTGCATCTTGTCACCAATTCCCTTGAACCATTTGATTCTGCATGCATAAAGCATCGTGATCCGTGTGTATGTGCACGGATACACGCAGGCATGTGCGTGAGAATGCACAGAAAAGCACGTAAGAGTTGGATCAGAAGAAAGGTAGCTGCTTTTGTGAGTAGAGTAAGGATTATTGATCATAAAAGGTAGCTTCTCAAATACATAGAACCTGAAGGAATGGGGTTTCTTTACCCATTAATAGGCTTTTTGTTTATTATACTTCATGGGTTTCTTTACATCCTATATATGTAAAACTCATTTTAACATGTTGTTGGCATCTGAAAGCCAAAATGAAAAGAGAAGAAATAAATTTTGTTTGTTAGAAACAAAACTCAGTCATTTCCTTCTTTTGCCTAAATTGTGCAAGCAAATGCTTTTATTACAAGTAATTTTTTTCAGAATTATTTCTAAAGGAAATAAAAAAAAACCCTTAAGATATTTTTAATACTGGCATTATTCTCAAAGTTAAATTCCACAGCTATGCTTGTGTACTTTTTGTAAATTTTTACAAAATTATTATTTGAACATGTTAATTTATTCCAGTGCTTCTGCACCAGACTGTGTGCTTGTGCTGCCATTTATATGAACAAAATTTCTGGTTACAATTTTGAAAGCTATCCTTGAGGCTGGTGGGAAAATACAGCAATGGCTAGTGCTACTAGTGGACCTCTTTCTTATGGATGTTGATTACCCGTTCCAATCCTATGAATAATAATAGTGTCTCAAACTACAGATAATACATTTGAGTACTATTATGGTTCTACCTCTGTTACAACTTTTTTTTTTTTTTAATCTATTCTGGATAAGAGCATTTGTACAGATTAAAAAAAAAAATCTGGTCTAAATATTTTCAACTGTAAAGCATTCCAGGCCTTTCATAAGGATACATTCAGATACAATAGTCATAACATCAGAAAGGAATTAACCATGTACAAAGATGAGGTTAATAAAGGAATAATAATATCTTGCAATAGGATCATACATATCAGTTTCTCTTTGTTTTGCTGTTATATATTGCTGAACAGTAACTCAAACTCTCTGTCTGTGCACCTGGGGTAGTTCTGCTGTCCTCCCTGTCCTCCTGTTCTCAGGCCCTTGGTACCATTTATGACTAAATTATTAAAATAGCTTTGAAATAACTTGTTCGAAACAGAGGACCGCTAATTCTTGTTTCAGCCATGCCAAACACAAAGATGAAGTATAAAACTAAAAAGAAAAGCTGTCTGTGTCACTGTTATTATCTGTTTAGCATGGACAGACATGTTTTGCACTTGGTGGGAGCAACATGCTTTTGGTCTCCTGTGTCTGAGCTTGCTTAAAACAACAGGCAGCATTTCTTAGATTGTTTCTCTTTCATGCCATAGCCTTTTCTTAAGTAGATTTAAAGCTTCAGGTTCCTTCTCTGGTGAGGTTGGCCCTTGCTAGGTGGCCTCATTCTGAGCTGGAAGGAGTCATTCATTCTTGTTCTTACTTCTTGGAAGCTTTGTGTTAAAAAATGATGTCATCTTACCCTTTCAGCTTTATGCTTCAAAATATTAAGGCATCTTAATGCAACTCTTAACTTCAAGCAGCAATTCAAAATAGAATATGGGGGAAAAAAGAGCCACATACTAAACACAGCAAAGATTGTATAGATGGTAGTCTCTCATTTAGTTATCAATGTCAGCCTACCTGCCATCCAACAGTGAAGATCCCATTATACATTTCTATCTGGGTGCTTTTTTTATCTTAATTACCTGGTTCATTCTTTGTCAGAGACCAAGTTGTGCTGATTCAGAAGCCCTGGGTGCAGTGAACAAGCCACGTGCACCACAGCAGCAGCACTGACCAGCATCCCTGACTCTTCTGTGGGAGTGACTCAACAGAAGTGCTTTCCTGAGGAGACTTCACGTGCCTGGTGGAGGTGAGAAAGCTCTGAGACTGTCACAGCTCCAAACAGATTATCTTGTCCTGAGGTTTGATCCTGAACTAACTACATGTCACTTCACTAAGAATGAATTCTCAGTATCAAGTCAAATTAGTAAAAATACAGATGAAATTACATGTAGAAATCTAAACTTCTTCGTATATGGAGTAAACCACAGTACACTGAGAAAAAGAGGAACGCTTTCTCAAGATCCAAGTGCTGGTGAAAGAGGTGGCTTTTCTTTTGGGAAAGAATTAGGTGACGGCTATGAATCAGAAGAAAGCAATAGTTAATGTCAGCACAATATATTGGGATTTCTTTGCATCACTGTCATGAAAGATTTATATGTTATCACCCATGGATGGTATATAACCAGTTTATTCAAGTTGCTAATGTGATGCAGCACCTATGCAGCTTGCCTTGTATTTTTTCCCTTTTTCTTTTTGGCATCAAGATACACTGGTTTTACACAAAGAGCCATACTATATTGTTTTGTGGATTCCTGATATGTTTTTCCTGTTTAGACTTTGTCATAGAAGCTGTGAGACCTTAGTGGGTAATAGTTGCACCAGAATAGTTGCTCTTTAGAACTGGAATAAAAGGAATAACTTTTGCAGTAGTTGCTGTATTTCCAGTGCACAAACCTCAAGAGTATTTGGGCCAATAAATCTGGGATCCAAATAGAGAGTCAGATGGAAAACATTACAGTGATTGTTCTCAGGCATTAAAGAAAATAACCCAGAACTTCTATTTCAAAAAATTACATCTGCAGCTTACCCTATTTTCATGCTTTTCAAAACATCAGAGATGACAGTTGTTTAGCAAGCAAATTCTGAAATATGCTGTGCTCTTTTTAATGCCCTTTTTCACTGTACTTTGCATGGGGTGTATTTATATTCTGCAGCTTTATTTCAGTGGTGTTGGGTGGATTAATATTTATTTAGATTGAGATAAAGCTCTTTTGAGTAATTAACGTGAACAGATTTCTCCTTAGCTATTGAAGACCCACACTTAGTTTTCATTAGGTGCAGAATCTACTTTTTGTGTCAGTGTGGGAAATCAGACAGGAGAAGACAGATTGCAATAGCTCCTGGTCCAGCTCAAGATGTGTGTTGATATTGCAGATACCCAAATATTTAGGAATCTCCCATTCTGCATTAATGATCACGTGTTGTGGCCCATGCATTTCCCTATGTTGCCTCTTCCTTCAATCTGATATGACAATGGTATGAAATGTAATTGTTAAATACAAGCCGGGGAGAAAGGTGCTCATAGGAAAATTTTGCTCTTAAGAGCTGTGTTAACGTGGTTTGGTATTGGGCAAATTTCTGATAATGTTCTCAAACCAGTGAGCATGCAGGAAGAAAATGGTGAGTAGATTTATTGTTGTGAAGAAATCGTTTACTCCTCCAATTTCCAGAATCCTCTTATGAAATTAATTTGCCTGAAAATGTGAAAGCTGTTATTTATTAGAAAGTTTCTGATTAGTTGTGTAGGGAAAAAACTGAGTTTTACTATGGGATGCATGCAAAAGATTAGAGGTTGTTTTCTATATTCTGTGTTTTGGCAACAAACTCAGTCATAAGTATATGCAGATCTGGGCTGGCTAGCTTTTAGGAAGTCTTTACTCCTATGTATTACTACTCTTTCTTTTTTCCCCTGCACAGAAATACTCTTCTTGATTCCTGCACCTGATTTTGAAATCCATCACCGAGATCAGCAAAAAAGAAATGATAAAATTTTTTCTTATGGTTAACAAACAAGGTCAGACAAGACTGTCCAGGTATTATGAGCATGTAGAAATTAATAAACGGACAATGCTGGAAGCTGAAGTAATCAAAAACTGCCTTTCCCGTTCAAAGGATCAGGTAAGTTTTGTAGTTTCTCTTTTATCCGCATCTCACACCTTTCCTATTGATAATTTAGAAGACCCATCAGTTTCCGTTGCAGGTCATTATTTCATTTGTACCCATGAAGAAAAAGATTGAGTTTCTAGGTTATGGGTTCAGTCAGTTGGACTGTTATTCTGTATTGAATAAATATGTTCTTCTGAGGCTTACAGAGATTTTGGAGTTGTGTGTATCACTGTCATGAATATTCCTCTTGTTTGGTTGAAGAAGCTCATGAGTCCAGGAAAAACTCATTTTATCCTTGTGATTCTTGTCTGGTAGAGGTGGATACAGAGATATAACTGCTGTTTCACCAGAAGTTATAAGGGAGAGTACTGACAGCTCTGAATGTAAACAAAAAACTTAGGGTAGAGCATTCCAAATTATGAAAACATTATCTAAAGCACAGGGGGGTTGGAAATGCAGATTTTGAGGGCTCTGTATTAGACTTTTTATTCAAAAAAAACTGTTCACGTGTTCTGCAAGAAAGTCAGAAAACTCAGAAGCTGCAAAATTTCTTAGATGAAAATTGAGATTTTCATGGCTCACTTAATTGAGCCATTGGTTCTTTAAGAAGAGCACCAAACTTTTGCACATTGACTTGAATTAGAGGAGAAATATGTGACTTGGACAGCGACTGGAGTTTTTTGGTTTGTGTTCTGAAGTCAGCTTCTTTATTTTTGATTAATTATGTATGTTCTTGCATAGCAGTCCTCACATACTTCATTCTAGGAAACCTCAAAAAAAATAGCAGTTCTTATAAAGTACTGTAGTTCACAGACGTGACAGTGGCTAAAGAAATTCACCTCTTCGTCCTGCTCCTTCGGGGGCATTTCCGAGCACAGGCTCAGCGCAGGAGCTGTCGGCGCTGCCATTTCGGGCACCGAGCGAAATGACACTGAGGGAAAAGGCGGCGGCATCTCCTAAAGCCGCGTGGAACGGCGCCATCTCCTGGCTCCCTCCTCTCGGGAAAGACATGCTAGTTCCCCACTGCATCTGGAAATCTAATAGTCTTCATTTTTACATTAAAATATTGATCATTTTTTAAACAGGAAAATTGCCTTCACGTCTCTTTTTGAAAGGGCTTGCCAATGAAAATTATGGGGGAAGTATTGTGAGCCTTATAACCCCAAATAAGTCACTTCAGTTCTGCATATTTCCGTTTTTCCCCTGAAAAGGTGGTGGTATGTTTTCTGCCAGTAGATGAAAAGTGTTGTGTAATAGTTACAGTACCAAGTCAAAATTTATGGCGCTTGGGAAATCCATTTGTTCCCTGCATCTCTTACAATTATGAACCTGAGAGTTAAGGCTCTTTGAGCAATGTGCTTGATACTGTCGTATCAAATGGCAGCTGTGTTTGACTCATTTTGCTTCTATCTAGTGCTCTTTCATCGAGTATAAGGACTTCAAACTGGTGTACCGACAGTATGCAGCCCTTTTCATAGTTGTTGGCATCGACCAGACAGAGGTAAGGAATTACATACCTTCTTGCAATGAAAGTTTATAGTGATTATCACAGGCTAGATCTGAAGTCTTCTTGACAAGTACTGTTATTTAATTTGTTCAGGTTGCACCTGTGAGGCCTTAGTGTTTACATTGAGTCCTGGTTCTCAGAAATTAATTCAGCACTTGCTACTGGAGACCTTAACAGGGTGGTGTGGAAGGAGGCTGCTGCCTACCACAGTGTCTTCAGGTCAGGGTTACAATGGCAGGCAATGTGGGGCAAATTATTTTGCTTTGCTACGGAAATCGCCCAGCAGAGCCCAGCTCTGTGCTACAGCTGGCTGGTGAGACTTCAGCATGGGTAAGCATAACCTAGTTAGCTGTGTCTGTCCATATTGCTGAGCTGGGTGATGGTGGAACAAGGGATGCAGTGGGATGGCAGCAGCCCAGATGAGATAAATCCATTGGATATTGCAGGGCTTCTTGGTGTGGCTGGGCTGAATCTTCTGTCCTGAGCACTGCCCAGCTCATGCTGGGCACCTCTGCTGGGTAACCACAGGCCTAAGCAGAGATCTGACTGTATTATCTAGCTGCTTTTCATTCACCACAAACTGAATTAACACAAAGAATTGTTGCCCATTTTTACTGTTAAAAATAGCCAGCTCTGTGCTAGACAGTTTTCAAGGACGAGATTCTGTAAACATAGCTATGTTGTTGTAAAATTATCTTGTTTTACATTCCTTTCCCATGGACACAGATCCTTTGATGGACATTTCTTTTAACCACTGTAGTTAAAGACGGAAGTGTTAATTTTCTCCAATGAACAGTGATTTCTAAAAGTGTATATAAGAATTAAAAGAAGGTGGCTTCATCCCCTTCCGCCCTTTGCTCTGAACACGAACTCTGACTCCGTCTCCTCTATTCTGCGTCTCCTTACATCCGCGGCTGATGAGCGGCAGATAAGCCGTAATAAGCGGCAAATAAGCGGTAAGAAAGAATACTATTGCATTTTCTAGCTATTAGTTTAATATTCAATTGCTTTTAATTTCAGAATGAGATGGCAGTATATGAACTAATTCATAATTTTGTGGAAGTTTTGGACAAATACTTCAGCAGAGTGGTGAGTGACAAGCTGAATCTACTATGAAACATTTTTTTCTCTTTCAAAGCTTTGGTAAAATGTCATTTCACAGAATAAATCAAAGGAGAAAAGTATTTGTTTAGTATTTTAGAATTTTGAATACTTCAGCATAAATATTTTCACTGGGGGGGAAAGCAATATGAGTTGATTTTTCAGAGAAGTAAAAGTATACATAGGTTATAAATCACCAGAATACCAGAAATATTTCTGTCAGAAAACCATGTTTTTATATGCTATGGGGTTTCTTTGGGTCATGTACTCTTAAATTAGCCATGGGCATTTTATATATTTTAAAGAAATAAAGGGGTTTTACTTTGCAGCTCTAGTGCAGTTTTTAGCATTACATTCCCCAAATTAACTTCATTCATGATTAAGACGGTGTAAGCATGAAGCAGGGAACTGACATCACTCTCACTGAAGAAGATCAGAGAGATGGAGCAAAAGAAACCTCAAAAACCAGTCTGTACTTGTACTCTCCATATTGTTGTCATGCAACAGTGGTTATCTGATAAAACAGCTATTATAGAGATAGTAATTTTGTTAAGGATTCAACATCAGACATGGCACCACTTAAAATGACACTGTTCCTTTTGGTGGGAGATGTTTTTGCTTGCTTGTTTTAACAAAGTTTGAAAATGCAGCATTATAATTCTGGTTATAACATTTGCTATTTAATATAGGGTATGTAATAATCTTGTTACAAAAAAAATCTGACCAAAATCATACTTTGGCACAATTTCAGCTAACCTTTACTGCTATATGTTGGATATCCCTCTCAGAAGAGAGGATTGAACATGTCTGCAGTCCATGTACTTGAGGGTATTACACTGGTAACTGTACATACAAGATATCCTTATGCAGGGTCTGTAACTGGTTTCCCGGTTCCAGTACTACAGCAAGCATGGCAGAGCTCCCTTTGTGAATTCAAGGACATGCTTGAAAAAGTCACCTGCACCCTTCACTGTTTAGGTGCTTGGCAAATATTTTAGGCTGTTATCTCAGCTGACGTGGCCCCAGCCCATTGAAACTGCTGGTGCTAAGTATATCACTTTCTGACTGCACTGAGTTCAGAATTTGTCTCTTAAAATTGCTGATTGCAGTCCCAACCTAAGCAGTGATAACCAGGAAAGGAATGAGATCTTGGCAGCTCAGGAATGCACAACAAAATTTCGTCACATCTTATTTATCTAATTGAGCTAACAGTTGCCAACCACCTCTCAAATTTTATTTTCTTCAGTTAAAGCAGAGCAAAAATAGAGGTAGTTCTTATACATATAAATGTAGTATATATAATTCTGTGACCACACATATAATCCAGCTGCTGATAATTGTTAGAAACCTGCTGAGTTTGTTATACCAGAGGGGTTTGTTGTTTTTGTTTTTTTTCCATAGCATTTCAGGTTTGAGACTAGAGGAACCTAAAAAGGGGGTGGTAAAAGAAATCTCATGCCCTTCGGTGGTCCTGTTTTTAATATCACATAACGTGATAGATGGCAGAGCACTGAAGACAAGGGCTATAATTCTAGCTGGGATTTCTGGCAGTAACCACGGAGCACAAAAGTAGAAATCTGTACTTTTATGGATTAATGTCTAGGATTTGCAAAATTTTAGCAGAATCCCAAATTATGATGATGACAACAGAGGCAGAACTCCGGGAGAGAACATCTGTCCCATTCTAGAAGGACATTTTGTCATCTATTATTTTTAGACTTTAGAGCTTTAAACATTCTCACATAGTCTATTTTTATCTAATGGAGTTTACAGAGCTTGAATTCAGATATGAGAACAAACATTAATGGAATTAGGGGGAAAGCTTTCAAAGTTGCTTGTGAGATGTAATTCTGAGTCCCCTTCATCTTTCTGTGGCTACCCAGGGAAAACACTGCATACTATTCAGAATTCCTATGTTTTCAACAACTACTTAATGCTGAGAAAGCTTAAACTGATGCGTCTCTTAAAACACAATTTTTGTGATGCATTAAAAACTTCTAATTGAAGAATGGCAGAGTTGCTCAGCAGAGGCTTATAGAGTAGAACTAGTCCAGTTTAGATCTTCTTTAGACCACAGAAGTAGTAGCAATTTTACCCGTAAAACCTCACCAGTTTTACTCTGCCTTAAAACCAGGGTTAGACCATGAATGAAAACCACCTTATCAAACTAAATTTCATAGTTAGCAGAGACTGGGGAATCTCCACCCAACTGTGCAAGATTTTAAATGCTAAGGCTGTGATTAGTTGTTTCTAAGTTTAGATGTTTAACTGAGGCACCTAAGTTACAAGTTTGGTCATCCTAAGCTGCCATTACTGGCAGTGGAGAGCGATGAGTATCTCGAGAGAGTGAGTCATGCCTGGAGTGTGCCGAGTCAACTGCTGAGGATGCCCATCTCTTGTGCTGACTGCAGAGACCGCGAGGGCTCCTGACTCAGACATTCGCTTAAATGAATACCACTGCTTGGGGGAAATCCAAACATAGAAGGCAAACGGTGACTGTATGAAAAATTGTGTTGCTGGGACTGGAGAATACTTAGAAGTGCTAAGAGTCCAAAGCTTGCAATTGCCTTGCCTTTCCTCATATATGCAGCCACTACCACAGCCTTGGGTATATACAGTATCTAGATTTTGCGATGAAATTATCTGCAGCAACAATTGTAGCTGTGTAAACTTGGATCAACATCCTGGTTTTGCTGAAGGAGGAAGAGAAAATACAGGGCTGGAGCTGCCATGATTAGAGCTGCTGGTTTCCCACCTACTCACTTTGATGGCACTGCCTATATTCAAATTGTTCCTTCTGGGTCACCTCAGTGGTTTTTTCTAAGTAAAACATTAGCTTTGATTACACAGGCAGGTAACACATGTAAGGCAAAGCAGTGTTGCAGAAAAGAGCATGTAATTGTCCAGTCCAGAACAGAAATCTGAATCACTCTAAAATTTTCTGTCGTTATTTTGAAGACTTTCTTTATCCTTTGAAGGGATGTTAATGTTTAATGATTATGAGATGAGACATCATCTGAGATAAGAGATCAAACTGTAACTAATGGCTGTCTACCTCTTTTCTTGCAGAGTGAATTAGATGTATCCTTTTGAGTATCAGAAATCCATTTTCTATCTCTTTTTGGTGTATGTTCCAGTTCATACGGTCTTCATAGCACTGACTGTCAGTCAAATCAATGCAGAGGTTCACCAATTTTGCACTTAGAGTAAGTAGCACCATTTTGGCATCTCTTTGAAAGCATAGCTGATGTTCACATGGGTCACCTATTTAAATCCTCCATCATTAAGCCTGGTTTCATTTAAAGTAAGACATGGATAGCTTGCTTTGAGAACTAAGACCATGAAAAGTTAAATTCATGGGGGAACTTTCAGGCTTAACTAATTATTACTTTAGGGTTTCATTTTCAGTTTACAATAAAATAGATATTGAAATGACTGCAATAATAACTGAATGTTACAGCTCTGTCTTGAACCAGATAGCAGTAGCTATTTGTAAGATTGCGTTTGCACTTTGGTCTTGCTTCATGAAAGCAAGAAGTGAGTTTTCGTTTCTTTGGAAAGAGAGAAAAACCTGGGAGGAGAATATTTAGGAAACCAGGCACTGCCACGGTTACCTTTTTCTTTTTGCACCCCTCCCCTTACACTGCTGTGTTTTCATGTGTATGTCTTGCAGGGTATTAATTGAAATATAATTTAAAACTACACTCTAGTGGAAATACTAATATACAGTCCTGAACAATTAAACACAAATAGCAAGTAAATAAAGCACAAGATTGGATTAGAAGAAAATTAAACCACGAGGATGTAGCACAGTCTTCCTTCTCAGTTCTCCCAGTTCCACTGCATGTTCACTCTACTCCAGCAATTCTTATGTTTGTTGTTGGTTAAATGCAGATCTGCTGGTACAAATTGTTTCAATTATACACCTGAAATACAGCTGTATAGTATATACACATGCTGTCTGTATTTCCTTCCTGAAATTTGCAAACTGCTGTGGTGTTAATATAACACTCTTAAATTCAGTGATATTATAAAAGAGCAATAATGACATTTCAGCATGAAGGGACTCTTAAGGTGTCTGAGCGATTATAGAAAGACTATTTTTGTATTCAGTTAGTTCTACTCCTAAACTATGTGTACATGTATATGAGCTTTGCTGAATTAGAGACTAACCTGACCTATTCAGTAATTATACATAAAGAGAATCCCCTGTGTTTCCATGTAGTGTACTTTGAGTGTGCAATTGCCCGATTACCTGAGCCATTTGGCGTACTGACGATTCTAAATTCTGCTGCCTCTGGTTAGCAATTTCCTGCCAAGAGCTCTACACCTTGAGCTACTCCCATTCACCATTTAATAGCTGAGAAAGGCTGCAGCATATCACAGAATGGTTTGGGTTGTAAGAGACCCTAAAGATCATCCAGTTCCAATCCCCCTGCCATGGGAAGGGACACTTTCCACTAGACCAGGTTGCTCAGAGCTCCATCCACCCTGGTCTTGAACACCTCTAGGGATGAGACAGCACAACTTCTCTGGGAAACATGTGCCAGTCCCTCAGCACCTTCACAGTAAAGAATTTTTCCTAATATCTAACCTAAACGTGCTCTCTTTCAGTTTGAATCCATTTCCCCTTGTCTGTCACTATATGCCCTTGTAAAAAGTCCCTCTATAGCTTTCTTGTAGGCCCTCCTTAGGTACTGGAAGGCCACAATTAAGTCACTCCTAAACCGTCTCTTTTCCAGACTGAACAATCCCCATTCTCTCAGTCTTCCTCATAGGAGAGGTGCTCCATCCCTCTAATCATCTTCATGGCCCTCCCCTGCACTCATTCCAGCAGGTCCATGTCCTTCCAGTGCTGGGGACCCCAGAGCTGGATGCAGCACTGCAGGTGGGGTCTCACCCGGGCAGAGCAGAGCAGAGGGGCAGAATCCCCTCCCTCTCCCTGCTGGCCACGCTGCTTTGGATGCAGCCCAGGACACGTTTGGCTCTCTGGGCTCCAAGTGCACATTGCTGGGCCATGCCAACCTCTCACCCACCAGCACCCCCAAGTCCCTGTGGGCAGGGCTGCTCTCCATCTGTTCACCCCCAGCCTGTGTTGGTACTGGGGGTTGCCCTGACCCAGGTGCAGCACCTTGCACTTGG
Source organism: Climacteris rufus (assembly GCA_013398175.1). Taxonomy (NCBI): domain Eukaryota; kingdom Metazoa; phylum Chordata; class Aves; order Passeriformes; family Climacteridae; genus Climacteris; species Climacteris rufus. The sequence continues at coordinate 1,223,224 of VZRZ01004709.1, forward strand.
TCCTGTTAAACTTCAGGAGAGTCCCATGGGCACACTTCTCAAGCTTGTCCAAGTCCCCCCAGGATGGCATCCTGTCCTTAGTCTGCACCGTTTGAAGAAGTTGTTGCACTATATTCCAACACTAATGTTCGCAATGGGTGCAATAGAGTGCCTGAATGATTCCTGTACAAATTTATCTACGTGGGTCTCATCTGCATGACGGTGTGAATATAAATATTTGGAAAATGGCAGTGTTCGTTACTAACCTACTTGATCGTAGTGGAAAAATTACTGGAAAAGCTCATTTCTGGTGTCTCTTCTTAACTCATATCACATGAATGATGTGATGTGATGTAATATTAGCATTCAGAAGTGCACTTTTCTGTGATACACATTTCAGGAATAATTTTACAATCAAACATATTACTTCTGTATATATACAAAATAATTGTCCCATTTAGGAAGAAGAACTTTTCTTAAGTTGAAAGGATACCTAAAATAGTCGTAATGAAGCGAGATACCCTCCCTATTAAATGTAAAGCAGAGGTGTAACCATGAATAAGTGGGTTGTTCAGGACTGTATTTTTTGACAACTGCTTGAATAGCTGACCCAGAAGAACAATCTGGACAAGTGCTTTAGCTATTATTGCAGTGCAAGAAATAAACCATCAACTTGCCTTTCATAATGTGTAAGAAAATATCCCCCCCTGCAATTAAACCATTGTCTTTGCCCAATGGTCTCACACTAACTCTAATGCTCGCTACAGTTAGCTTGGATGCAAAATACCTGATGGAGAAAGTACCATCTGAAGGTCTGCAACAGTGAACACCAAGTAGTATTTACAGAATCTTTGTCTACACATTATCTTGCAGGAGACTGTCACAATTTCCTGACTGTGTGCTATTATTTTTGTGTACAGATCCATAGGAAGTTTTTTTTAAATGTGATAGTGGCTATTCTCTATAGACAGTAGTGTTTACTAACATGAAAAAAATAGCAGGAAATTACATGAAATCAAAACCCATTTAAAATAGACCATAATTACTGAGGCTATTCAGCCACGCACAGAGCAAAGCCCAGTTAAATCTGACGGCTGAGGCTGTCACGCAGTGGAGATATCCCTGGAGCCCACGCCAAGTCTGCAGCACATGCACTGCTTCTTGCAGCTTCCAGACATAGTGCATTACCCCAGTATTCCTGGCAACACAGCTCAAGCTGAGGCAGAACTCCAGCTTTCATTTAGGTCCACAGCTGAATTCATCCAGGGCATCCACATTGTAGCTTGTGTCATGGCCTGTTTGGAGGCATCTGTCAGGAAGGGCACCTTGGGCCCAAGGCACGGACTGGTCTGATCTGAGTCCTGCCCAGCAGGATTCATACATCACGTTGCTATGCATGACTTAGGTGGGTATGAGGCTGAACAATGCAAGAACAATTGCAAAGTTCTCTCATGTATACTGCTATTACCGCGATGCCTGTTATTACGGCTTATCCCGGTAATAAGTCGAGACGCAGAATTAATGAGAGCTGGAGTTCGGGCTGTGTTCAGAGCAAGGGCGGAAAAAGCGGAAACCCCTTTCGTTTAATTCTTATATATACTTTTAGAAATCACAGATCATTGGAGAAAATTAACACTTCTGTCTCTAACTATATTGGTTACAAGAAGTGTCCGTCAAAAGGATCTGTGTCCATGGGAAAGGAATGTAAAAAGAGAATTTTTACAACAACATAGCTATGTTTACAGAAATCGTCCTTGAGACTGTCTAACAGAGAAAACTAGCTATTTTACAGTGAAAAATGGGCAACATCCTGCAGAAATGAACACGGATTAACTACTGGCCAGCTAAGTCCTTGAGAATAGCCAGCTTTTTACAGAGGCTTTCAGGTGTGAATTGTGAACCACTTAGCCATTATATGATGTCCACTTTCAGTTTGAGAGTCAGTTGCACACTTATGAGGACCTATGCTGGAATGACAAAACATTCCTAAGTTGTTTGGATTGTTTTTAAAATACCAATAATAGTGTTGTTGGGCCAGTTGAATGAACAAGTACTGAGATTGTCTTAGGGGGGGTTGTGTCCTAATGTGTTGACAGCACCGGATAAGCCTCACTTTGTCTGTAAAATAAGTGGGTGGGGTTTTCTGTAGCACTAAAACTCCAGCTCGGATGGTGTACAAAAGAGACTATAAAAACACAAGTGTGAGGACAGCAGCTTTATGGGGAACAAAACACGGGTAACTATGACAGTTTCTAAAATTACTAAAGGTAACTTTTCTATTGCTGGAACTGCTGAAGCAAAGCTTACTTTAAGACACATTATTAACTTAGAGCATAAGCAGATACTTATGCTCCCCATGTGGGAAGGGAGGGGGTGACAGAATGCTCTAGGACCAAACATCTGAAGAATGTTATCTTGATCCAAAAAAAACATTACATTCCATTGCAAGTAGCTGCTGCTGCTCCTCACAGGATAGATAAGAAGCTTTGATACAGAAGTTTTTGATACAGAAGCTTTGATTCATGTGAATCAACTTCAGTCCCCCTTGGAATAACACTTTGAGAATACAGTGCATTTAAGGAGTGAGAAAATTGAATGATGAATTTATTATGAGAATTTATAAGGATACACTTCAGTCTGCACTGTAACATAAGTGGATGAAATGGAAACCTATAAGGATTAGCTTAAAATTAGATTAGTTATTCTAGAATTTCACAGAACTTGAAGGCACCTTTGTCTCCTATTTAATCAGCGTAGTCATTTGAGGAAGAAACAGTCAAAAAGCATTTCATGGGTTTCAGTGTCTTAAACGTGCCAGTCATTAGATAGGCTAAAAGTTACTGAAAGTGAATGTTAGGAAAGGTAAGTCAGAAACTCTGAGTCTAGACTAAATGAGCAATTCCAACGAATCTGTAGATGAAGGTGAATGTGCAGGATGGAAATCAAGGTTCTATAGTGCTGTATATCCAGTAGCAGACCATCCAGCCCATATGTACCTGTGCTGTAATCTACAAAACCTTCGTTTGTGCTCCTGGGTGTGTTCCATGATCACAAGGTGCACTTCATCATCTCTTAAGCCTGGACACACCCTTAAATTACTTGCCTGGAAAACCTTGAGATCTCTTAAAATGCCTTTATATGAAGATGTTATTTATTACATGCAAGTCTTAAATGTGCTTTTTTCCCCTTCTTTCCCTCCTCTCTCCCCTGCTCAACTGCCTATATAATATTTTGGGAAAGGAGACACAATACTTGTGTCACATTTACCTCCTCTTAGTATGCATGTGCCATTTAAACTCTGGGATAGCAGAAAGTCTTTAAGAAGGGTAGCTCTTAAAGTTACCAAAAGCCAGCATAACATTTAAAATGCCAGTTGTGTAGGTACCATTTACTTCTGCTGCTCCGTACACAGCTGCCACAGCATTGCCAGAACTCAGAAAGCCAAAGCCAGGGAGGCCTCACCTTTGCCCAGGCTGGCATTCAGAGATTAACAAGTTTTCTTCTGCATACTTGTTTTAAAAGTCCTTTTAGCTTCTGCATGGATCTAGTGAAAAGTCCCTTAATCCTCTTTTATGGGCAACCAGGATTCTTCCTGGAAGCAGGACCTTAAATGACAGCTCTGGGTGGAGCACATGGCAGTGCACACACCAAATACAGCTTTTTCTCCTGTTGCCAGCTGCTCAAGCTGGTTTGCTTCACTGCCTTCAGCTGGGTGTGGATCTATGACTTAAGGGTTTTAAACCCTGAAATTTGGGGTCACTTGCCAAACAAGTGACAGGTGGGGAGGATGAGCCTTGCAAAGGATCAAATACATATCTGTCCCTGGGCAGGGCATTCAGACATGAATGTCTGAGCTGTGTTTGGCAAGATGTAACCATAGAGCATAGGTGAAATTTACAGGAAGGGGAAAAGAGCCAAGGTTGCTCCCTGTACAATCCAACTGTTTGCCAAGAACAGTGTGGTGAAGGGAGGTGGGATGCCAGGTTGAGGGTAGAGGGTAAAGAACACTTCGGGACCTTCCAAAAGGAAGTTGATTGATCTTTCCAGAACAGTATTAGTATCCCCATTCAAACTGCAGATGAAATTATTGTTTCTGGAATGATGACTGTGAGATTAGCACATTAGAGATGAACAGAAGTCATACCACTTCTCTGCAATGGAGTAGACCTGCTTGGAAATAACCTGGAATGGCCTGCAGGGGAATGGACATCTCATTGAACCACATTGGGTCTGATTGGAACAGCTCCAAGATTCTTATTGGTGTGGGTGCAGTTTTCCTTTGACAGGGTATTGGCTCTTCTGGAACTACAGCAGAGGAAAAAGCAGTGCTAGATGTGATTTAAATGTTTTCTTAAACAGGATAATGCAGAAAAATAAGATGGGAGTGGCAGGTTGCTGCATCGTCACTGATCCTGGTTGATTAAGTTGTCTGGGTTTTAGATCCTTGGAACTGTTAAAGGAAGAGGGAGATCTGGACTCTGCCATGGGAACTGGGGCAGTATGAATCAGTGGTAGTGTGTAAAACTTAAAAGCCAGGAGGAGCTGGCTTTCTCACTTGTTGAAACCTGAATGGAATGTTATCTAACTTCCTGAACAGATCCTGTAGCCCAGTGCAGAGCAGTGCCAGAGGTGAACTAAGCAGCAAAACAGCTGTCTTTCTAAAAATGCTCACATTACTGGAATAAAGAAATCCGAACTTCTTAGATTAAAATACCTCTGTAAAGGCTGATTTACTCCATAAGAAATTTGTCTTCAGTCTTTAATCTGGCAAGCAAAGTAAAGCTCACCTTTGGCACCAGAGAAATGGTGACTGCTTGAAGTTACAAGGACAGCTCCTCAGCATTAAAGGGCACAAGACTGATTTGTAGAAAAAATGCAGGCCTACGGTCAGATTCAGGAAGAAGCTTGGTATTTAAAATACAATTCAGAATTAAATTAGGTGGTTAAGTTTAGGTCAGCAAATTAGCAGCTACCTGATGAACCATGGTCACCCCCAAGACCCTGTTGACAGCTATAGTTTCTCATGTAGCAGTAACTAGAAGAAAAGTTTTTTGGGGACCTGAATTCTGCTGCTACACATACATAGACATGCTGTGCTCGGGGTCAAGCAGAACACTTCTGCTGGAGCAGTGATACAATTGCTTCCCTTTCTGCACAAATACATGGTAGCACTAAGTTCAGCCCAGAGCATTCACGGCAAGAAGGAACAAATGTATACAAATGTGTGGCTCCCGAGCTGTTGTCATGTGCGCTTCAGTACTCACACTGTTCCTGCAGAAGGAGAGCAGTACAGCTGACTGCTGAAGTCAGATTCACTGCAACTAATGAGACAGGGCAGTCTTCTTCAGTGCCTGAGTCATGTTCAAAAAGTGAGACTGATATTTATCACACGGAGCAGAGAAAAATGTTGATGTCTTCAAAAACCTGATTCTTGAAACTCCACTGATTAGCAGGGAAAGTCCACTAACAAATACAAGGACTAGAGCAAAAACCAGGCTGTTTCCCTGAGTTCAATCCATAGTGTCAAAAATAGCATAATGGGCAGAGCAGGCACTCAAGAATAGTATCAAAGTGGGGGGAAAAGTATTGACAGATGTATTTAGAAGTTACTCTATGGAGTCTTACTAGCTCCACTGCTGTATTCCTCAATACGCAGGCAAGAATTAGAAAGTACAAAATGAAGGCAAAGCAGATCTGTTGAGCTCAGCAAAGAACACATGTAAAGAGCAGCAACAGGTGGAGAGTAAGGCTGATAAAGGGTTATTCATGCTCTGTGTATGTATGTCAGTGAGGCATAACAGATGCATCCAGCAGGCTGCTTTGCTGTGCCCGTTTCCATTTCAGGTTCTGGTGATAAAGGGCAACGTCCAAGTCTTTTTTCACTGCATAACCCTTGGCAGTTGTTCAGGGGATGCAACAAACACGGTGCATGTGTGCACTTGGGTCAGGAATGGCCACCACTTCATACCCAGTAAGGTCTGTCATCGCTTTGTTTGACACAGATGCTGTTCGATAACGTCAAGGAAAGACAGACGTGGTTATGGACAGATTTCATATACCACCGCTGTACAAATTTTATTGCTTCAGATTATTTTCCTTTAGGTGAATATTAGAGATTATATTTTAGAAAGTATTTAAAATATTAACCATTTATGTACTTCTGCTCTTCTTTATGAGATTTATTGCTAGATCAATGACTCAACTTTATCTGTCAGCATATTCCTGTTAAGATGTTTCCAAACACATCAAATACGGTTAGTAACTTAGGGTAAGGAAATTTTGATAATCCAGTTTTTAAGAACTTGGCACTTATTTTTCTTGGAAGAATGCAGAATTTTTGCATCTTCACTTTAAAGATTGTTACCCCTTAGTAATATTTTATATCCAAACAATACCTGGTACTCAGGCAGACAGGAAAATTTACCACCTATATCTAAGTTTAAGTTTACCTGGCTTTTGCTACTAGGTACTACTACTATATTGCAGGACAGGATACTGCTGGAGCTTCAACTTCTCTACTTTTGACTGCTCTGTCATGAGAAAAAAGTGTCAGTTGAACTGTTTCCTTAGCTTTATTTAAATAATAGCCAAATCAACTAGAATAAATTACAGAATATGTATATTTGTAAGTTTTTAATAAATACTTAGCTGCCTAAGATTTTTTTCTGAATTATCTTCACATTGTTCAGAATACACTTAACTTGAAATGTTTCTAGATCATGTTCAATCTGGACAGAGTGCACATCATTTTGGATGAAATGGTGCTAAATGGTTGCATCGTGGAAACAAACCGGAACAGAATTCTCGCCCCTCTGTTTGTGCTTGACAAAGTGGCAGAAAGCTAGGAAGATGCAAGACTGACTAGGACATTTTACAAAAGATGGCAAAAACATCCAGAATGTACTGATAGCAGTTTTCTGATGTTGCAAGACTGACTCGTGCAATATTCAAATTAGTTGGAAAATATTTTTCATTTCTCTTATAGTCTATGTATGTAATGGGAAAGATACATAGCTGAACATGTAGATGCATTCAGATGCAGCTTTACTGACCCAGCAGAAATCTTTCTGGAATGGTCAACAATTTTAAAACATCCCCAAGATGAAAAAATGGAAACTTACCATGACTGACTATGTTGCAGTGCATCTGGTAACTAGGTATCACTTTGAATTATGTAGTATCATGCCAGACCTAGAAGACAAAAACCAGAGAAAACAGAAATTCCAATGGCGTTTCAGTCCTTCCCTTATGCACCAACTTGATCTATTTTCATACAAATTTTCCTGTAAATGATAGTTCTGTGACTTTTATGGTAACTTTTAAACTAGAAAACTTTTAAACCAGAAAAGCTGTTTTCCCTCCCCTTGCCATACAAGTCATGGACACAAAAGTAGAGATGTATTCAGTATTTCTGCGTACTGTGCAAGTTGTAACTAGAATTATCTAGCACTTACATAATATTAATAAAAGATAATTCAAATCAGAAGTTTACTGCTCTTTTATCATGTTGGCTTCATAAATTACACAAAGTCTTTTCCATTTTAGCACACCAGTGTATTTTTTTCTCTCTTGTGTATGCTATCCATGCATCAAAACTCTCACAGAAGATGAGTAATAAAAGATAGGCAAGTTTTTCAGTACCAGGTAGGTACCAAATCAAATCTCCCTTGAGCAGGAGGCTGTAGCTACACTCAGTTGCATTCCCAGGCATACAGCATGCTAATTCACACCTGCACACTACACTGTAAGTCAGAGGAGAGTTAGCAATCTGAGCTTACTTCCACTTACCTTTCTAGAACTAAGTTGTCGGCTCCTTCATCATCTCCAGCCCAGCCCTAGATATAACCTGATACTGAACAAGCATATTCTGTGAACTGTATGTGTGAAAGCATGTACTGGTCACATAAAAACCACCCAGAAACCAGGGTCTAAGGAGCAAAGTGCATTGTGTGTGAATAATCCACAGGGTTTTAACACAGCAACACATTCAGCACAACAAGATGACGTTGGGTCTGGAGCAGAGCTGCATAAACCTGTACGCAGGTGTTTGTCTGAAGCATGACAGGCTCAGGAATGGGTGGGATGGTGGATATTACCCTCCAATTCTGCAGCAGGGAAAAAGCTAAAAAACGATGCTGTAAAGTCCTACAAATAATGCTATGAAAAGAAATCTGGCATCAATCTGATCTTCGGTGCAAGCAGAGTCTTTTGACAAGCCTCTCCTCAGCAGTGGCACAAGAAAAGGTTGTAACCAAAGAGAACTGGCACAATGCAAAGCTTCATTACACAGATTCAACTACAATAGTCTCTTTTTCTCTGGTATCAAGTACTTAAATATTTATCTTTAAAGACATAGTGTCATCTTGCTTTATTTTACTGTGATCCACTTTTTACCAAGAAATACCACATGCTAAAACCAAGACAGCCACTCCATCTCAAATAAAGCTGAATGAGCTGTATCATCTGACCCAGTTTCTATTCCAATGTAATGAAGAACTGTAGTCTCAGGTCACATGGGCTCACTGAAGAGCACCAAAACCTGCCACGTGCAGGGTTATCACTACCAGACCTGTTCTTAACAAGTTGCACTGTCTAGTTCTGAAAAGATTTGAACACAGAGATGAATTTATGAGATCAGTAGTTCTTTTATACCTTTAAAAAAGTATGGCACATTGTTCAAAACATGTACAGAGATTTCGTAAGTACTAATGAAGTATTCAGAGGAGACATTTTTATATGTTGCAAACATTTTAATGATTATTTTTGAGCTTACACATTGGGTGTTTTTTTAAACTTCAAACTGCAACAAGTTAAATAAATGTTTATAATATACAAAGAAAATACAACCAAGAGTAAAACTTGCTTTAAGTGTGCCTTGCACTAGGAACCAGTGTTTTTTAATAGCTTTATTGTTGAGCTGCACAAACACACTTAAGGATTTGATCTTAATAGCAGGGCATTTGTGAAATCAAAATATATTCCCACTTGAAAGAAAAAGAAGAAAAAAACCAGTTGTGCATGATTATACGCAAAAACCCACTAAAATACTCCAATAGTGCAGGCACCATTAAAAAAGAAAAGGCTGGAGATGCCCATTAAGTCTAAGTTTCAAAGGAAGCAAGTTTCTGACCAGTTAGCTTAAAGCCAGCAAAACAGGGATCAGTGATGGCAACTGTAGTGTACAGGGTATTAAAAGACAAACTTTACACAATACGCTGTTAGAAATTTGTATCAGTGAACACTGAAAATCTGATGATCTGTTCTTTGGAACAGTCAAACAGAAACACCTTAATTTCCAGTTGTGCAAGCCCTTGAAGCATCACACAGTGTTCTGTGCCAATTTCTTGCTGGCTGTGTAGTTACAAGGATTTACTTTGTCATTAGCAGCTAACAAACATTCCACATTTTCCTAAAGCCTCACAGGTGAAGAAAAGGCAAGTCTCGTCAGAGCACAGCGTGGAGATCATATTTTTTTGCACACAAACACAAGAGGCTTCACTAGTATCAAAAAACACTTCCGCGTCCCAGGCTGCGGTCAGCGGCTCAGTTGAGATGGAAGCCTTTCTCCATGGTAGCAGCTAGCAGACGCTCCCTCATAATCTCCTCAGAAGAATATTCAGGCAACTTTAGGTAATGCACACATGTATTCACAGATGGATAACTTGCATCTGTAGCATCAACCTGAGGAAGGAAAAGTTGTTCACAGCACTCAGTATGGAAGTGAAAAGTCAAGTTCTCTAATTCACAGCACTTCCTGCATACGTAACACCAGTGGTCAAGAAACAGTAGCATCAACAAAGCTATGGGCCAATTCATAAATATATCTGCTTTATATGTACATTAATGTTTTTATATTTAAATATATGAAATACATATATGAAGAAAGAGTACAGACCTGAACAAGAGGTTAGTACCTAATGCTTAGCATAGTGTCATTAATTAAAATAAGTAAAAATCATCATAGTTAATGTAGAGACACTTGCACTGCAAAGCCAAAGCAGCAGGATGAAGGGCAGCCTGGGAAAGCCGTACCTTGCGCACAACAGTGAGCCGGGGGTGGAGGTTTGCCAGTCCTCCTGGTGGGAGCGTTGAGCATCCAGTGGTGAACTGGAGAAAAGCCTTCCTCTCATCCGAAGACATCCCACACAAGACTCTCACAAATCGAAGGAATCCAGGGCTTAAAATAAATTAAAATAATTAGTTCTGATAACGCTACAAGAGAGTGTGGGGTTTTTTAATTTCCCTTGACACAGCAGAATTATGATCTTCGGTCTTATTTAAGCAGACATTGTAAGATTCTAGGGTCTGTTGAGTATTAATAATAAAACATCTTAAAATCCATAAAAAATTTCTTTACTCTCCTTGCTGAGTATTACACAGAAAAATGTAGGTACATACTTAACTTGGACTGTTATTTGGGTATCTTGCATTTGAATGCATGTGACTGAGTGGAGAAGTAGAGCTTAAACAGTCCATGAGAGGAATCCAGCTGCCTATAATCTTAAAACTTTTTCTGCACCACTACTGCAGTATACAGTCAATTTATATGTAAGTTCATTTCTATCCTGTTTCAGACCCTTGTGAAAAAAATAAGAGAAATGTAAAAGACTACGACAGATGTTCAAGGAATCCTCCACTCCTTTCATCCATACCAGCTAGGGGAGGAGAGGTGAATAAAGCACAGCCTGCTGAAACACTCTCTTGTTCAGGCACTGTAAATTCAGCTACATCTCTGCATGCAGGGCAGGGTCAGTGCAAGAATCACTCCACACAGAATCTTATACTGATGAGGATCTTTCAGCAGGCTCATTCTAACAGAGTTCCAGAAGTAATTTGTATGTTATTGCTACCAAATATGACAAGCAGCAAAAAAAAAAAAAATCCCAAACCCAAAAACATCTAGACCACCTCCTGATAGCCAACCACCAGTATATTCGTCCCCTGCATAGTACACATTCTTTTTTAACTACACTTTAAGAGAAAGAAGTAAGACATACGGGCCAAGTAACAACAGTGCCCAACTGAAAAACAATTATAACCACGATCAAACATGAGAATAAAAACTCTAAAATGCTATTTTTAGTAGTCTGTATTAGCTGCCATTATGTTTTCACTAGTTACTTGTATTTTAATAATTTTTCTATCTTTTCTCATCACAAAACTACCAAGTACCTTCTAACCTATCTGTTGTAACATACATGGTTATTTCATGCAGTTTTAAACAATCACTTGCTCTTCAGTAACCACCAGTTTCATCCAATTTGGCATCTTCATCTAATGAACATTCTGGGTATTTTGTCACTGAATGTTATCTTTCAGCTACTATCTTTAAATCACTCAGAATATAAGTACCTATCTCTTGTATATCCCAGTTTGGGTTCTGTGTAATTGATGATATCCTCAGCTGCCCAAGAAGGTGATTGATTTCCACAAAGAATCATCTGGACCTCTTCGTGGCTGAAGGAACTCAGCTTCTCCATTGGAAAGACTCTATTGAAGCCATCTTTAAATTACACAAGATACAGTTAAAAACATGAGTCCAAATGTTCATAAAATAATGTCAGCATTTCAGTCGTATTTTAGTCAAACCAAAATCAATCAGTAGTTTGTTAATTAAGGTAAATGAACCTCTTCAGGATAAAAAATAGCATAACTAATGCAAAGGTATTTGGAAATTAGTATCTTACCTATTGGGTTCTTAATTAAAAAGTTTACTTCTGAAAGCCATTCTATGCCACCACTTTAAGCCAGCACACCCTAAACACCCATTACTCCACATAACTGCATGTATGTTGTTATATTTAACATTACCTCTGAAAGCCTCCATTTGTTTCTGTATACCAGTATGCATGCAGAAGTCAAACATGAGATCTACATACTCCTCTGCGTTATCCATTGTTACAGTCTGCAAAGACAGTAGATAAGTACTGTAAGAATTCACTGTTCACTGAAGTTATTGCTGAGACAATAAAAATTCAACTGCTGGTTAAATTGTAAATGTAGGTTGTTTCCTTACCTCATCTTCACCACCTGGTTTGAGATCCACAGCTGTAAACCCATATACTTTGGATGAAGGGCAAAACTGAAAATTTAAACTTCAAAATACAAAGAGAGTTAATAATTGCAAACAAGTCTGCTACAGCTTTTGTAAATACACCAAATTTACAACCTGCAGGTGTCACATCCAAAAGTATCTCACTAGATTCCAAACCATTGTTTGTGGATCACTTTGTACCACCGTTCATGTATATACAAAAGTACATAACTACAAGTAGTAATGGACTACACAGATAATATGTGTTTCAAACACATAGTATGCAAATGCATATAGACTCCCTTTATTTATTTGGATTTGATAATCATTCAAAATTTCATAAATTTTGCTATCTTTAAGCTATCAGCTTCAAAACTATTCAAACCATTTAATTCAGTCCACAAATTCAGAAAAATCATTTCCAATAATTTCCAGCACTAACAATTACAGAGCCACTTAACCCATTAGGCATTTAGGCTCTTCAACAGTGCTACTTGCTTTCTCTCCATAACAAGCCAGGCTAAAGTCCACAAGACCTTGAAGGAGCTAAAGCTATTTGAGATCATTGAAAGCAGGGCTACAAAGATGGTGAAATGCCTAGAGGGGAAGCTGTACAAGTAGCTGAGGTCATTTGGTCTGTTCAGCCTGGAGGAGACTGAGGGGAGACCTCACTGCAGTTACAACTTCCTCCTGAGGGGAAGAAGAGGAGGGCAGACACTGAGCTCTTCTCTGCGGTGAGAAGCAACAGGACCCAAGGGAATGGCCTGGAGTTGTGTCAGGGGAGGTTTATGTTGGATATTTAAAAAAGGATCTTCACCCAGAGGGTGACTGGGCACTGGAACAGGCTCCCCAGTGCAGTGGTCACAGCACCAAGCCTGACAGAGTTCAAGAAGCATTTGGATAACACTCTCAGGCACAGGATGTGACTCTTGGGGATGGTCCTGTGCAGGATCATCCTTGAGTGTTCTTTCCAGCTCAGGAGGGTCTCTGATTCCAAGGCCACAAGCAATTACTGAACTCTGACACTACACAATCTTTGTGGCACAATATGATTGTAACAAATAACCTATAATATTAATGGTAGAAAAACTATTGTTCCACGAGAAATATTTAAAACTAGAGAGGATGACATCATGACAAGGGTTTACACAGGTATGAGCACTTTGTCTTTCACATCTGCTAGAAGTTAACACATGCTCTGTTTAACAGGGATTCAGACACTGTACTAGGAACACTATCTGAAATGTCAATCTGTCGCCTTTAAAAGCTCTCAAGAAAACGATAAATTTCAAGTTATCATAGGAAAGAAATTACTGAATCACTCTTTTTTTAAAGGTGTGATTTTACACGTTTGTGTTTCCAAGTACTTAATGTTTCCAGAGTCATACATTACTGCAGCATAGCCACATGTAAGATCAGGAAACTGAGCAAGTGAGAAGAGAAAATCTTCAAACCAATGAAAAAGAATTTTGCTGCATTGATCGCTCTTGATTCCCCCTTGCAATGATGCTATTTAAAATTAAGAAATCTTCATTTTTAATTATATATGTGTTGACTTTTGTCTCTAACACAACACTGTTTGCCTATCTATAAATAAATATGAAAACTCTTACCCCAAATCCTCTATGCTAAGGGGAGGCCCCGAACCTGAGGGATTCTTCAGCATTAATTCCTGCAGTTTTGTGTTCTTTTCATCTTCTGACAGATTTTTGTTGCTTAAAATTTGACGTCTTTTAATTGCAAGGTCCTTAATTTCTTTCAGAAACCTGGCTCTATGTGGGTTTACTAATTCAAAGTCTTCCCATGTCAAAATTCCATTAAACCAGGCAGGAGGTTTAGGTTTTGGTGGATCAAGAATAAATTCTGATTTGGAGTCTTCTTCCAGACTTCCTACTGACAAGGAATCATGCCCTTCTTCTGTAGAAGCCTCCGACTGACTTTCAGTACAGTGCAAGTCTCTGTCACCCCGTGATTCATATATCAACTTACTCATGTTACTTTTAATGTCCCCCATACACATGAGTTTAAAAAAAGGCTTAGAAATGGGTAAATCCACAAGTCTATTGTCCTGAATGCATTTAGCCAAGAAAATTCCAAGGAAATGAAAGAGTTTGGTTATTCTTTCAAGTTCATCACTATCTTGTGGGAATGGTGCTGTGAACAGTCCACATGATCTCTGTACATAGTAGCCAGGGGGTTTCAATCCACCACCAATATCAACCTGATTTAAGGGATACACAAAAAAAAGCAGAAATCGTTAAAGGTGAATTTAATTATATATCTGCACAGTGAACTTATTATACTCTACTTCTCTGTTAAAAAGAGAACAAGTAAAAAAACAAGCTGTGGACCAGAGTGGTCATTCTTGATCATGACGACTACCTGCTCTATGATCGTATGTTCTTCCTTCTTGGATGTCTAGCTCATTCTTCTTTTTTTTTTTTTTACACAAGTACTCAGTTTAAAATGCAAATTAAGATATACCTGACGAGACTCATCATCTGGAAAATCATCATCACAAAGCCAAGCTCCCAAATCTGTCCTCTGAAATTCTGCTGCCACCAATGCATAAAATTCCAAGGTAGGACCCAGGCCTGTTCCTTCCTCCCCTAAAAATTCAACCTAGAAAAGACATAAGGAATGTAAATAGTAAAAGAAAATCCTAGTGAGATGTTTAGCGTTGGTAATGGCACAGGATATTTAATATCCGGTCCAGTACATTAGAAATGTCTGTCTAACCTCGCTCTGCTAGGCAGATATGCTTTACCTCTAGAACAGATTTTCTGTCTGCATGAATCTGCATGACATTTTCTGCCCATTCCATCAAGGATTCACCTCGCGGAACTTTCACTCTTTCATGTTTGAGGCGTCCAACTCTGAATTCTCCTGGATCATCACGTCGCACTGTGCTTGTGGTCCTTGTCCGTTCTACAGTGGCTTCCCGTCTGTTCTGCAGCCATACAATTGCTCTGGGAAGAAAAAAACAAAAAGTTATTGAAAACTTCCATGTCTACTAGCCTGAAGACTTGGAAGTGGTCACTAATAAAAAGTTACTTATTAAATATGAATTACCTCCTAATTCTTTTAAAAGTATAAACCAAAATATTTATCAGCCCGAAGCGTCCCCAAATATGGGCTGCTTCATATTTTATGAAGTCACAAAACTAAGTAATTTTTCATATAAGTGCCAGGTTCTGATGATAGCACCAATGAAAACATACAATTCTTGATCTGAATTCCTAAAATTTTCACATTACAGTGGAAAGAACAGAAGGCAACACTTACTGTTGAACTTTTAATCACAGACACTCCAACCTATTTATAGACATGTATTAAACCTTTCATTATATACTGTAAGGCAGTTGCACATCACCCCATTGATACTGACCAAGTTTTGTACCAAGATTTATTTACTTACTCTTTAGAGCAAAACAGAACCAAAGTTCAAGTGCAATCATACACAAATAGACCCATATCAGCGAAGGAAGAACAGCTGCCTTTAATAGCAGGACTTAAACCAAGTCAAATTCCCAAAGTTTTGTATGCATTATCATCTATGCAGCAATAAACTACCTAAAAAGCTACTGTCTGTTGATTGTTTTGCAAATATAGCCAAGTGTCATGGCAGACACACATGACTGTACACACCCACAGTTCATACAGAATAGATGAATTTTAAGAACCACTTTCAGTATTTTAAGAGCTTAAAAAAGCTCTTTACTTACAAAGTAAATAACATGCAATGTAAATCAGCAATTTAGAAATTATTATATGTAAAAAATATAAAGGAAGCAGTCATACATTTTAGTGGTTTTTTTTTTTACCTTGATGCTCCAAATGCTGTACATGTAAAGTACAACTGTCTTGTTTCAAATGGAATTAAGAAAGGACACTTGCTTGTTAGTTGCTCACACCAGTCTGGCAAAGCTCCACTTGCTAGTGCCAAGGGTTCCTGTAGTTTAATGAGGGGGGAAAAGAAAGTTAATAATATTTGATTCAGGTGGTCCCCACAAGTTTGTAACTAAGTACATACACAGCAAATACACCCAAGAACAGAGTTTTTATCTGTACTTGAGAAAGTTTCTTCCTTCTTGGGAACTGCATTTTTTCCCCCTTTTTAAATGCTATCAATATGGAAGCTGTATGAGGAGCACCTGAGGACACTTGGTCTGTTCATCCTGGAGGAGACTGAGGGGAGACCTCATTGCAGTTACAACTTCCTTGTGAGGGGAAGAGGAGGGGCAGGCACTGATTTCTTCTCTATGGTGAGAAGACAGGACTCAAGGAAATGACATGAAGCTGTTTCAGGGGATGTTTAGGTTGGATATCGGGAAAAGGTTCTGGGCAAGGGCAGTGGAGTGTCTGGGCACTGAACAGGCTCCCCAGGGCAGTGGTCACAGCACCAGCCTGACAGTTCAAGAAGCATTTGGACAACTCTCTCAGGCACAGGGTGTGACTCTTGGAGTGTCCTGTGCAGGGTGAAGAGTTGGACTCGATGATCCTGATGGGTCCCTTCCAACTCAGCAGATTATGTGATTCTAAATTCATAAAGTTTCTAGGACTCAAGAGTGCACACAGGGTGCTTTGAGACACAAAAACCTGTAGTAAATCCTTGGGATATATACTACTCAAAGCACTGTGGGGAGATCTAAGCATCCAGTTATCTGGAGAGAATTACGCCTGAGTTTAGCCCAAAAGAAGTTAGATATTACTTCCTCAGTGTCAGAAGACACAAAAGAAACTTGGTGGTACAAATACCCCCGGAAGTATTACTATAGTTCCTTCTAAAATACAATTATAATAAAATATACTACAGAAATTATTACTACTAGGATGTTCACGGTGCCAGAATAGTCTTTAAAAACACAGTACACTGGAACGTTTTTTAAACAAATAATGAGGGCAACTTGACTGTACTAAAAAAACCCCAAACCTCAAAAAGCACACAAGGGCTAAGTCAGTCAAGAGTCTTCTTTAAATCTTTGTTAAAGAAAATGTAGTTCTATTGAAGAACTACATCTTAAAGTTTTCCTTTTAATGTATCGAACTAACCTGGCACCGATGTTTTCTAAATGCTGTTTTGGAAAGTTTTATGTAGAAAGTATAAGCAATCAAATGTTTGTGAACCCTAACATAATCAATTGCCTTTTTTACACTATCATCAGGCAAACATACACACACTAGATTGTAACAGCAATGTCTGGTACAGAAAAAAAAATTATTCATAACCACTATATATCAAGTAAAAAATTCTGTAGGTACCAAAACAAACTGTATGTTTTTATTCAGACTAGTCTGTTCTTACATAATTTACTCATTCAAAATATAAGGAAGAAAATACATATGAAACAATTTAAAAAAATCAAAAATGGCAAAAAGTAATTTCAAATAGTGTAAGGAAGAGAATAACAGTCTTAAAAGCAACATTACATATATACACTGTGTACAATATATTAGTCTAATACCTCAATCTGTTGCAGAATCTTTGTAGTAATTTTTTTGCTTGTGAATTCATCTGGTGGAAAGTTAAACTGAGGATGCTCATCTCCTTCTGAAAATAATCAAGAGAAAAGTTCTCCTATATTTTGTTTTCATTAAAATATTTCAGAAGCTCAGCAAAATAACTGAGTTACCTTCTTGAGAAGTTCGTGCTGTGTAAGGGTCACTGGCAACTATATACAAAATTCTAAGTAACTGCAGAACATCTTCTACTCCACAGGAGTTCTGTCCACTGCCAGCTTTGGCCTGAGGTTGTTCCTTTGCCAAACTGAGGATATCAGAATTTTGAAGAGTAGAAATGGCCCCTTGACTCAATCCAGACTTTGATCCATGTTCACAAAAATCCTGTAAAAAACAATTGTTAAGAATGAAAACTGTGTGTCTTGCTGTCTTTAGGGCTATGCATTCCAAGCTGATGATTTGAAAAAAATCAAAACGGGTATGTGTGTTCAAACTTAACACTTAAGTCAAATTCTGCACAGTGCAAATCATGTTTTAAATGCATTTTAACACAACTACATTTAACAGAAGACATTAAAATAAAAAGGCAAGAGCAGCAAAACCTAAACTTAATACTGGCTTTTGAACATTCAACGTCCCTATAAATATCATGGCTCTCCCTCCACAAGAATCTTTAAAGCTGCAAAACAAAGCACACAGCCATTCATAATAATAAAAAAGTTTGGATGCAGACATATACCTTGTATGCAGCTATGAGCTGGGAACAATTTCTGTTTTTCCTAATACTTTTATTAGTGCCGGTTAATTTCCAGTGGCGCAGGAAAGCTGAGTCTGCATTCTTCTGCAGGTAGGTTATCAAGTCATTCTTTGGTAATTCATCAGTGCCAAGGTACTGCTCCACATGCTCTACTGACCAGCAACCCTACAACAGGAACCACCAAATGTTGGTTTTTCCTGATTGTAAAGTCTTTAAGATTTCACATGCATTATATGTCTCTTTTAAAGGAGCATGCATTTACAAATATTCTCACTAATATCCTTTAAGTAATTGAAAACTGTTAGTTTTTTTTAATGTAGCGTTTCAAAAACTGCAATAAGATCTCTTTTGCTTATATTGAAACAGCCACAAAACACAAAGGCACAGAAGTAGGTCTTACCATTTTTCCACTTTCTTTCTCTTTATCAGAATCCTTCATTTCTCTGTACATGATTCTAGACATCAAAACAATAAATTAATATTTCATACTCATAGCACAGCCTCTAAATTCTGAGGTCATACATTGACTTGTTAGATAGCAGCAACATTTAGATAACATGGTGTAAAACAGCAACAGCAGCTGCTCTTTGCTGCACAGAACATCTGGGATACCCTGATGCAGCAAAGTTCTTAAGCTCTATTTTCATTATGTTGGTATTTATCTTGCAAAGTATTTGTTTCCTTAAGTGGGGCTTGAGTAATCAAACCTTCACACCTTCATTGTGCCAATTTCCTAAACCAACTTCAGACTTTTCACTACACATGCACCAACTCTTTGAAATTCTTCTAGGGACACTTGCTGTGTATTAACTTAGAAGATATGCACATCTCACCAGTGCTGAGCAGACAGGGGAGATCACCTCACTGAACCTTCCTAATGCAGCCCAGGGTGCTGCTGATCTTTGCTATTGGCCCCACAGCTGGCTCATGTTCAACTTTACGTCCACCTGGACCCTCAAGGCCTTTGTCACCAACCTCCTTTCCAGCCAGCTGGCCCCCAGCCTGAACTGGCACATGCAGAGTTGTTTTTCCCCAACTGATAGACTTGACATCTCCCTTTGTGAAATGTCAAGAAGCTTCTGTCTCCCCATTTCTTCAGCATAATGAGGTCTCTTAGAAAGGCAGCACTACCATCTGATCCAACAATGACTCCTCCCCAGTTTTGTTTTGCTTGCAAGCTGAGGGTCTGCTCAGTCCCATCATACAGCCCACTAATGTAGATGGTTAAACAGTGCTGAACCCAGTATCAACCCCTCGGGTACACCAGCTGGCCTTCACACCAAGCACCACAACCATCTGAGCCTGGCAGTTCAGGCATTTTTCAGACATGATCTACTTCATGCTTTGAAAGTTTGTCAGTGAGAGAGAAAGCACTGAAAAGTCAAGGAAACTTCCTAAAGTCGAGGAAAATAACATCTGCTGCTTGCTTTTCATTCACTGAGCTAGGCATATAGCAGAGGGCTTTAAGGCTTGTTAAGTATGATTCTCTCTTCATAAATCCATGCCACCTACTTCCAATCACCTTCTTGTCCTTCATTGTTTGAAAATACTTTCCAGAACTATCTCCATCACCTTTCCAGGGATCTAAGAGTGACCAGTTTGTAGTTCCCTAGATCATTCCCGCCTTTGTGGGAGGCAGGAATGACACTTGCTTTTCCCCAGTCCTCAGAAGTATGCTTCCAATTCTCATGACCTTGCAAAGATACAGTGGCCAGCTCCTGTGGGTATATTCCTTTGGGTTCCATGGACTCGTATGCCGTGTAAGTGTTCACTAACCTTTTGCCATTCACATATTTCACCAGATTCAACTCCAGATGTGCTCACACTTTCCTAATGCTCTACCTTCAAGCTGGGGCAAAGTCTATGTGTATTCCCGCTAGATCACTTGACCCTTCTTCCACTTCTTGCATGTTCCTTTTCATGCTTTTTTGTTTGTCCGTGCAGGTCTCCTACTGACTCTGCCTGACTTCCTACATATTGGGATGGACTGTTCTGGAGTCTGGAGGAAGTGATCCTTGAAAAAAATCAATCAACTCTCCGGGACTTCTCTTTTCTCTAGGACTGTAACCCCATGGGATTTTACCAAGCAGATCCCTAAAGGTTATGATTTTTTTCTTTGGTTTTGCAGGCACAGCAGTAGTTTTAAAACCAGTAATAACATCCTGACAAAAACACAATAAATATCTAATTCTAGCATTGCTTATTACAGAGAAGGAATTGGAAAATTAACATTGTTTCACATCCATTTCCTAATCAGTCACAGTGTTCTTTAGACAGAATAATGAACTGGTGAGCTTACGTGTATGTTGGCTCCCAAATACGTCTAAGTTTGTCAGATTTCACATTGCCATTACAGGAAAGCTGTAACAATTTCTGTACATAGTAAAAGATGGTAGATCGAAAATTTGTTAGGGGCAGTTCTACTTCTCGAGTTGTTCCAAGACCTGAAACTTTCAAGGTAAGTGCTAAACGTGGCGAAGGCATGCACTCAACCTCTTCCAAGAGCTCTGAATGAGGTGTACCTGCACATGAAAAATCATTTGAGAACCCTTAATACAAATTACAACATGCATGACAAGGTGGCTTAAACATCAATAACATGGTTCAATAAGGGATTGTAGTGACTTACTGCACACATGCTAAAGAGAAGAGACTGAGTTCTAACTATGCACTAAATTATGACTGAAGCACTTCTTTACGCGAGTAAAGTTAACAGGAATTTCTGAGATCCCTATTGATCCTTACATGTTGGTAACATCTCCTTAAATATTATCACAGCACATGCATTCTTCTTTTCATACAAAGCATCTTCCTTTCAGTTCTTCAAAATAAGCAGTGGTTCATTTCCACATATGCTACCACCTACTTATTCCTCTCTGTAATGAACAGAGTACATCCACACAGCTGCACAAGAACAAACTGAGGAGCTAAGCAGCAAGATCAGGTGCTGTGCTACTGATCATACACACTGCTCCATGATTGCATTACCTTCACCCCTGCCTCAGCTTTGCACTGTTTCAGCAAGTCCTCTCCAATCAAAATTATTCTGGATAGCTTTAAGACAGTTAAATCCCTGCAGGTGGAACCAGACATACCAAGAGATCTACAACATCTTTATCATATAAAGAGATTTTTTTATTTATCATGGTAAGAGATGATCCTAGTTAACTTCCTAAGTTTGCTTAGCACTTAATTTACTTTTCCCTCAATATTGCTTGGACCTGCAGAGATAGATGAAACTCTCATTCAAACAGAGAAAAGCCACACAGCCACAAGAGCACGTTATACTGGTTAATAGTGATAGGATCCCCTAAGGTAGTAGGCCCTTAACAGCGAGTCTCCAACTTAAAGGCAGATTAAGTATCAAATATCTTGTCAGCACACCTGGTGGAGGGATTTCTAGGTCAGTTGTCTGTTGAACATTAGTACGACCAGGTCTTGGGTCAAAAGCAGGAACCAAAGCAGAAAACTGCCGTTTCAATACATAATCATCATCCCATGTTCTTCTACGGCCTCCTTTGGTTTCATATTCCTCTTCTTCCTAAAAAAAAAAACCACCACAATTTGTTTTTCCAATTCTGCTAAAAAGAACCATTTGTTCAAAAAACTGTTCATGAATACAGCAGGCACATTAAATAAACTGCAAGTCTACAACTCTACTCAGCTCTGGTGAGTCTGCATCTGGAATGCTGTGTCCACTTCTGGGCTCCTCAGTCCAAGAGAGACATGGAGCTCCTGGAGAGGGCCCCACTGGAGGCCACAAAGATGATTAAGACATTGGAGCATCTCTCTTATGAGGAAAGGCTGAGGGAGCTGGGCCTGTTTGGCCTCTAGAAGACACAGCTGAGAGGGGACCTCATGAATGTGTGTAAGTATCTAAAGGAGGGTGTCAAGTGGATGGATCCAGGCTCTTCTCAGTGGTGCCACACAATAGGACAAGAGACAACAGGGAGAAACTGGTGCACAGGCCACCTGAACATGAGGAAGAATTTCTTTACTGTGCGAGTGACCACACCCTAAAACAGACTGTCCAGACAGGCTGTGGAGTCTTCCTCACTGGAAATACTCTAGATCCATCTGGACACAATGCTGTGCCACATGCTCTAGGATGACCCTGCCTGAGCAGGGAGGTTGGACCAGATAATCCACTTTGCTTCTTGTCAACCTTACTTTGCTTCTTGTCCACCTTCCCCATTCCATCATTTTGTTATGTCTTCACTATGTTAATTTTCTCTAAAAGTCGAAATAAAATAAATCAAAGCTGGCACATAACAGTTCCACTTCACTGGTCAAGAAGCAACCAAAGTTATCGAACCCACAGACATACAGAAATCAACATAAATGGACTAAGCTTACAACAGGTGCATCTATAGTTTCTGGAAAGAATTACAACTTTCCATGAAGCACCAGAACATAGGAAAATAGAGAGTACTGTAGACCAGCAAGCTTGGTGTAGATATTTTGTGTATTCCACAAACTTCGTAATATCAGATGTTAAAATATATCCAAAGATGTCAAAATAAACACATTAATTTTTCTGAAAACAAGAAGCACTTTTTTCCAAAGTATGTATATATATACATAACATACACACATTTTATCCAGAGATTAAATTGCTTATGAGTTTTCTATAACAAGCTTTTAATCTGTTCAACTCATCATTGAGAAGAATTACAAGGTATACTAGAGGGAATAGTATTGGAACCCAAGAAAGGAAAATTTTATTTTCCAGATATGCTTCTTGCTGTGTAATGTTACGCAAAATCTATTTTAGCTATTTCTGCTGCTTCCCATGAACAACAGTAACTCTATTTATTAACTTTTGAAAAGTGGTCAGCATTCTACAAACTACAGTTACTGTTTGCATTGTAGATCCACTTAAGGAATCCTGGCTTATTTTTTTCCCAATTTTGTATTTTTATGCAGAAGGTGAAACAACAAAATATTTGGTAGTGTACTTCAGTTTTTATTAAAAACATAATCACAGTAAGTTAAAATGCTAAATATTTTGGTTCAAATGAATAAAAGTTTACATATTCATTACACGAGGAAGTTTCTATAATTCCATAAAACAATATTTATATTTATTCTGTTAAAACATTAAATTACCATTAGTGAAACCTGTGTTTTTCCTCTTAGATCTTGCAATATTAATTCTGATCACTGCAGTGATGGTAGAAGGCCAAGCATTATTTATACCACTAAAGAACAACGAAATGAAAAGCCAGAACTCCTGATAGTGTAGGGAAGAACCATGTGAACTAACCTGCTGGGTTTTGACTTGCCCCTACCCTACCCCACTGGTTTGTTGTTGGTTTCTTTTTTTTTTTTTTTTTTTTTTTTTTTTTTTTTTTTTTCTTTTGAGAAAAGTTTCCTCTGGCAAACTTTTGCTTCATACAGGCCTACAGTTACACCCCAGAACTGTATCATTACAAAATGCAATAGCCACAAAGTTATACCATTTCATCAGCCAGTGAACTAGTGACCCATCATTTCTACTCTGCCAGTTTGTGCTCAGGCTGGTTTTAAGACATTAATTCTGACCGGTAAGGTCTCAGGTATGCTGGTATTTAAAAACACTTTTCTTGTGTTTTTGACTAAATGCAAGGAACTAAACAAATCTAAATAAATTGGTTTTAATTAATAGAGATATTGCTAGGACTTCCTATTGCCTGCAAACATCTGTGGATTTTTAATGCATGTCAGTTAAGATACCATCTATGCTAACTATACCATACCATAACTTCTTCATATTCTTGATCTTCTTGGTTATCATCTTCATTTTCATCATCTTCTTCATCCGGTTCAGGTAGATCCTCATCATCATCTAACTCTGCCAACAGAGTACTAGCTCGGCAGCTATCAAGAAAATCTATAACACACACATATATATATTTACATACAGAACAAAAGCCAAGAATAACTTTTAAAGCAGAATTCTTAAAATTAAAGAATAGAAGCATTGGGAAGAGTGAAAAAACAAATCTCACTTTAAACCAGAAAAAGAAAACTAAAACATAGCTTATTGCATAAGAGGACTAAAAGCACAAACCTGCTAAAAAGTCCATGGGCATAGTCAATAGCATAACTACAGAAGCACTTACTATTGGCACAATTAATAGTGATCAGCAAGAGTGATCAGTTTCTCATTTGCTTGTAACATTTTATAATTAAAACTTATTCTAAATTACGAAAGAGCACCAAAAAATGGTGCACAAATGTATACTGTCTGTTTCTATGTTGCATTAATTTTAGAAGCAGGTGAGTGATGTAATTTCCACTAAAAACGTGTGGCTTAGACCTTAAATTACAATGTAAAGGACATATAAGATAAACATTTAAGAGGGATATTTTAAAGATTCAGATGCTAATGAGTTACTGTAACAAGAAGTTGAAGGCAAAGTTCCATTTTACTCACCCAGTACTAAGACTTAAAAAACAACCCCCAAAACCAGAAAAGAAGTTCACAGCAATCCAAGTGAACCAGCATAAAGCTTTGAACATTTTTACATTTTTCTATGCACATAGAAACTACCTATACCACCCAAACACCCTTTGTCTTGTTGCTACCAACCCTACTGAAAGTTCAATGTACTCTATTTGCTCAGCTGTTGGTGATATATTTTAAGACTTGTCACCCAATCAAAATATCAAATTAGATTTAATTAAAAAGTAAAGGGAAATGGTATTCAACTGCCTCCAAGCAGCTCAATTCCAATATCCACTGAAATGACGAGAAATCTTTCCAGCAATTTCAATAAGCAACAAGAGAACACAATCTTAATCCAACAATATTTTAAACAAATCAAGTATCTTTTCCTTAAAGAACATCTCACAATGCAATAAACTACATTAGGATGTATTTTCCCATATCCAACCCGGGTTTTTCTTGACTTCATTTTATGAGCTTGATTTCTATGTATTACTGAGTTATCTAAATCTTCTTTTACAGTATTCATATCCCTCAAGTAACTTCTGTCCTAAAGTCTGTTTCTATGGTATAGTGTTCACACAACCCCGGACCTGTTCATCAAATTATTCATTCTTCCTGTCATTTTAATTTTTGTTTTCTTCCCAGTTTTTTGCAGTTACTGCTATGGTATTGAGATACCTGGAAGCTATTTTAAGTGCTTTTAAGCTATTTTAAGTGATACCTGCCTAATGAGGACTGCTTTTCAGTCAGAGTAATACAAGGTACATCATACTGTGCATGTAGCATGCCTATACAACACAACAAGAAATAACATTTTGATTTTAATTAGAAGTACATATGCAAACTACATTAAGAACTAAACTTGATGAGAGAAAATATTTAAGTGCCTAGATAAACTATACCATAAATAATAGTAATATGGGATAGAAACTGCTGAAAGTAAAGATTCGAAAACATAAGGAAATACTACATTAACATTATTTCACTTACTGCCTTACAGAACCAGCAACATATGAACAGCTCAACTTTCAAATACTTTTCAGTAAATAAACTACTACAAAAGAAAATCATAACAATGGGAGAAAAGGAAAAGTCATTAATGGGAAGTCTAATGCTTATGTTCATTTAAAAATGAAACTTACCATATAAAGAATATTCTGCCTCCTGCCCTGTATCGCTCTCACTAGATGTTGATGTTAGGCTAGTAGTTAGAGTATTACTAAGCGACTGACCAACAGATAAAACTGTAGTTGCTGTAGCTACATTGCTGCTGCTAGTAACACTGGATGTAGACATGGTCACTGTTGATGTGGTACCAGTTGTAGTCAGATTAGGAAAACTTTGGGCACCCATAAGAGGAGAAGCTATAGATAAAGATATGGTAAGATAAAATAAATGATTTGATGACTTGAAGAGTACAACTTACATGCATGACTCCTGTGTTGAAAAATATATTTGGGGTTGAAAAATTACCAGTGTGTTATTTTATAATAAAGAACAACAGACTATAAAGGGGAAGGGTTTCTGATTGCAAAAGTGCACCTCACAACACAGATGCCCATTTCTGAGCTTATTCTCTTGCAAACATTTAAAATAAATAATTTTATTAAATAAATCCCCAAACCCCACTATAAATCTGAAATTACTTAATTTCATTTTCAACATATCTAAAGAATGTCTGAAATGTTACTCCAATGTTGTGACCTATCTTTTAGCCTAAAATGAAATTTAACATCTAAATGACAATATTATACAGTGCAAACAATTTAACTATATATAAGTGAATTGGGAACAGAACATTAAAACAAAAGTGAAATTTGTGATTATTGTGCATTTTTCTAAGGTTCTTAAATCAGCTCTGACTTACTATTTTTCACACAACTACTAAGGTATATGTTCATTACAGTCAACAAGCCTGAATTGACAGTACTGTGAAATATGTGTCTTATGTTGGATGATTTATATAAATAATTTTCAGAATAAGCAAGCAACAACTAGAGTTACCTTACTGCACATTCTAATAAAACACAATAAATGCATTTTAGTTAACAACTGAAACATGACTGAATTCACTGCAGACTCAACAGAAAGAATTTCAGATAGTGTACATAACTGAGTATAAGTTATAACTATGTGCAACTACACATTGAGATCCCAGCCTGCAAAACATTTTCTCACATGCTTAACTTTAAACAAGATCAATCACAATTTTGGATAGGTAAATTTGAGGGGTCACCTATATAATTTAAGCCTTAGGTTTTTCAATGTACTTTTTCTCAACTTTATCAAATACAAGTTTTGCAGTTTTAAAATATTTTCATTATTGCCATTTATGTAAACTGACACATTGCTTTCTTAAAAAAAACAGGTCTGAATTTCATATTATTATTATCAAAGTTTGCAAAGGTTACTACCCTTGAAGAAGGCTATAACAAAGCTTCTGCCCCTAAGTGCATTTGGTACCTTTTGTGAAAGATAAATGTTACTGTTTCTGTTTTCCTTCTTTGTTCCATATTGCCTGTGTCCAGTCTCCACCCCTTAATAACGTAAGCAACATATTGCAAATAAAAATGCAGGGAGAGTGTGAAATTATAATAAAACAATGAGGGGAAAATATGAAATTTAACTTTAGGATTGTTAATAAGCTCATGTTCATCTCTATAAAAGCATGGAAATGAAAAACCAAAGAGTTTTTCTTTTGTTGTTCAAGAACTTGAAAATAAGTTGTTCAGTATTCACATCTTTCACCCACTGCTAATTACTAACAGCAAACTCTGCTGTTACAGTAAACAGAAAAAGCCATTAAGCATCAGCATCTTGTTTGCTCTGAATTCAAGAGCAAATTGAAACTGGCCACCCTGGACACCACTTAACTTCTGGCAAATACTGATGTTTTCAATGCAACCAGTACAGAAAGTCCAGAAAGACATCACCAGCAATGATTTCAGTCTGGACTTTTGGGGTGTTGGGTTGTTTTTGAAGGGTGAGGTGTTCTGGGTGGTTTGTTTGATGGTGGGGTTTTTTTTTTTGTTGGTTTGGTTGGGTTTTTTTTTTAACCTGAACAGGTCAAACCCCCCCAAAAAATAAAAAAAAAAATCTAACTTTTCATAATGCTCTAATTCATCTCTGGTGAGATTGCTCAAATTTAGTCTCTGGTCTCTTTTTGGGACATGAATTACCATTTACAGTTTCTATTCATATAAAAAATATAGAACAAAATAATTCCCACATGAAGGATAATATAAAGTATGACTATTTTAATCATAGAATTCAATTTTTAAGTTGCCCCATTCTTATTTCTAACTTTTGCACTGTATGGTATCAAACTTTCTTGAAATCTTAAAATACGCTGTTGAAGTATTTTACCATGTTTTTCAAAGGTGGTCTCTTCTCTCTCCCCTCAAAACAAAGCTATTTGAGAACCAGAGCCACTACTTGCCTAAAAGGGGACCAATTACTGGAAAACTTTCTTTGAGTAGTATCTTATTTACATTTTTATTGCAAGTTGCAGAAGATTTTCCCCCCATCCCCAGTATCATAATATGAAAGTAAGGATACATTAAAAAAAATCTCCCCAAGAAAAAAGAGAACATTCAGTATTAAAAACGTTTTAAAATGCTAAAGGCAAATACCACATATCTAAATAAGGAAGCATAGCATCATAGAATTGTCAAGGGTAGAAAAGACCTCTAAGATTGAGTCCAACTGTTAACCCAGTACTGCCATGTTTGCTGCTAAACAATCCCCAGGTGCCGTATCTACACAATTTCTGAACACTTCTAGGGATTCCACCACTTCCCTGGGCCTCTCATTCCAATGCCTGACTAACTTTTCAGTGAAGAAATTTTTCCTAGTATCTAATCTAAACCTCCTCTGTCACTTCTTACCTGGGAAAAGAGGCTGCCCCAACCTCACTACAACTTCCTTTCAGGTAGTTGTAGAGAACAATAATGTCTCTCCTGAGCCTCCTTTTCTCCACACTAAACAACCCCAGCTGCTCCAAACCCTTCACCAGTTTCACTGACAATCTTGACAAGTATGAAAGCTTAACAAAAAATTTACTTTTTTTCTAACTTGGCTAATTTCACTTTTTCTAACTTGCCCACCACATGAAATGATGCGCTCTGGTTAAAACACTGTCACCATCAGAGAACAAAATATCTAACAAGTAACAACCTTGATGGGAGCCTGCTCAAAAAAGAGTGAACTTGCAACAAGCAGATTTACAACTTACCTTGCTAACACTTTGATACTACATATAATCTGAGAACATGCAAATGTTAAAGCATGTACATAATGTCATTTAAAACCGTTAACTACAAACTTCCTTACATTTACTATGCCTGAACAGTTCACTGAATCTAAGCCTTAATGACCACACCATCTCTAGAAAACATACACTGTACTAAAGTACATTCTGTTATACAGCTTGACAGAATCAGGGATCTGCTAATATTTCATTACACTGCAGTTCACTTTTTCCTTTGTACTGTGCTTTTACCGCCTATGCTCAGAGATTTCACAATATGCACAAAATGCCTTTCCTGAGAAAAATGGAAAAATAACAGCAATAGGCATGTACAAGGTGAATATGCAAAATCTACACAGATCAGAAGGCCTAAGTACCTGATATTAGCTACTGTTGCTAGATGCTCAACCTCTTGGTCTAAACCACACTCTGCCCTTAAAAATGTAACAGACATCAATTTCCAATTACTTTCTATTTGATGGGTTCCACAGTGTAATCTGACATCACAGGGCAATATAACACTTTTCAGCTGACATGAACTCCGTGAGGTCTTCATGAGTTCTACAGGTACCCACAAGGTCAAGGCTCCTCTAAGTACATTTCTCTATTAGGCCAACACAATCCAAACTTAAGTGTAACAAAAGCCAAAAAAACAACGAAATCTTCAACTAAAAATAAAAATAGGTTACTTACTTGCAGTACTCACAACATTTCTTCCCAAAGTATTAGTATTGTTATCACTGCTACTCCGGCTTAAATTCATGTTGTTTGTGGCATTGGTGCGTGCTATGTTTGCCACTCTTCGCACAAAGGACTCCAGGCTAGAAGTTTCTCGAGACGACAAGTTCGGAACGCTTGCACTGGAGCTCATTGGTGCCCCAGCAGCCAACAAAGAACTGACTGAGAGTCTATTACTTGCTGAAGAGCTTAGAGGTCGTTGGGAAGCCGCTTCTTTATTAGTCAGTTCAGAGACTGAACTCACATCAGGGGAGCTTACACTAACAATCCCCATGGATATAGCACTGGACTCCCCAGGAGTACGTATGGAGTTATCAGGACCTAACTTCCTCTCTGCATTCTCGTTCCCCATGTCCGCTGTTAAGGTGCTGGTGCTGGCGCTGGAAGATGACCCTATGTCAGCCTGAGGCACGCTATCAGCGGAAGACAGAACAACAATTGGTTCATGGACGTCAGTGCCTGAAACTATATTTTGCTCCAATACACTCTCTGATCTCCGCTCCATTTTGGTCGAACCCAAGCTGATGTCGCTGCTACTTGCCACGCTACACACAGAACTGCTGCTTCCTTTTCTACTTGAGGAGCCTGCAGCAGCAGTCGTCTTGTCTGGACAGTTGTTTTTCACCAAGCTGCTCCATGACTGCGTTGTGCCTGAAACAGTGGATGAAACAGGTTTGGGTGATGCCGCTGAATCAGGGTCGTACCCTGGTGCAAGCTTGAGGTCAAACTTTCCTTCTGCGCCCATACGGTAAGAGTTAGAGCCACCAGCATCCCAGGTGACATCAATCCAGCCTGGAAAGGGACAGGAGTTTGTGAGATCCAGCAGAAAGCAGACAGGAGGCGTGTCAGACAGTAGCTCCACAATGAGGGATCAGCTTCTCTTACGGGCTGTATGTCTGAATTAATGAAATCACTAAGTAACCCTTAATGCCAATTTGAAAGGGAGTGTTTAAATCTAAACAGTTTACTATTTTGTAATGTTGTCAACTTAGAGGCTGCTTGTTCTTGCTGCCTCAATCTTCAGGGTCCCAGAATCCAGCCAAAAGCAAAGTTTCCTTTCAGGAAGGAACCTGACCTACTAGAATCTCTCAAAATTTTATTAGTGTCTATCAAAATGAGATTCTCTAATAACAAAACATATATTAAAAGGTATAATAACTTCATTAGTATCTGTCAAGAAGTTGTAATCATTGTGAGGACATTCTATAACATTTTTCTTTGGTAAATGCTTGTGGATAAGCATATTTACCCAACAGAAGACATTTTATGAAATGGCTTAGTTTGAGATTTCTTATCCTTGCCCTATTAAAAAGAAAGAACTAATTTACTGATACACAGCTTTTTAATTCAGTAAGTTACAGAGACTCAAACATTCCTTATTCATAGAAAAATTCTTATGGCAGTCAGGAAAGGGCTACTTCAAGTAAAATTTCAGAGTTGCAAAAAGAATACGTTACATAGAAGAAAACTATCCTGGGACCAAAACAAAACTCAGAAGAGAGGCTACTCTTCCATTCCTTTGTTAAATTATTATTTTGAGTAGCAAAATCTTTTAACAGTTAAATATAATAAATCAGCAATAATGAGGGTAGCATGCAAAATTTATCTAACTAGGATAGAAATGAGGGCAAAACTATTTATTTTTACTTGTCTAAATATGTACCACAATCTAAGAGTCACCTAAAAAAATCCCCTCTAATATTTCTCAGTGTATCTTGACTGCAACAAATATTGGTGTAATTATTTTAATCGATATACATTTCCTTTAAAAATAAAATCTCTAAAGCTTAGTCATCTTCTGCAATCTCAGACAAAGTCAAAACAAATTTCAGGTCCAGATACACACATATTTTTCTTTATTAAAACAGGAGAGCGAATATCAAGTAAAATATTCTTTTTATTATTGTCAGGTGCACCTTCAGCTTTTAACTAGCCAAAAGTCACCACTCCTAGACTGCAACAGATGATCACAGGTAATTTTCTATTTAGAAATATCCCTCTGGAGGAAAAGTAGTTAAAAATGGATAAAGTTTTGTTATTTATATGTAGTTCAACAGTATAATTTTTTCCCTTCTTGAACATCTCAACCAGGTATTTTGTAAAAGAGCAACTAAATAACTGTTTTTGTTTTGTAAAGTTTCTTTCCCTAAAATATTAATTACAAGCAGTTTTAAACCTGAACAAGTCTTAAGTGCACATTATGTACTCAAAGTTGTACTGCTCCAGCAGTATAGGCCTAAAACAACTTAAAATTTGTCTCAACTTGTGAACAATGGCCAAAAAAGTGAATGAGACACTATATTCAAAATCCAATATAAAAAAAGATGTGACAGGAATATGACAGTTTGGCGTCACCATTTGATAAATAAACCTCAATTTCACCTATGGTTCAATGTGAAAGTTTTACTGGAACATAGAAACAAAACTACTGATTTGGTAGAATACTACTCACCAATAATACCTAAAGTCTTGAAAGTTATAATGTAGCTATGGATACTGTTGCTTCTGATAAGAACAATATAGAGATGATGGAAGACTTCCCTACAAGCTATACTGAACAGATTAAATAAGGTTCAATAAGACATTATACTCTGGACACTTCTCCATGTTTGAGAGCTGACAACTCAACAAACTGAAAAAAACTTTCAAGTCTGGCTAAGAATGAACCTAAGAGTGGCTGAAGGTGCTTCAGAAACAAGACAAGTCTTAAATACTTCAGAATAGGGGGAAGAGAAGGGAAAAGGTGGAAAGCATGTTCAGCTGATAAGATCATCACCTCTCCTGGAGCCTCTTCAGTATCTTAGCCTCCTGAATACTGACTTCCCTGGCTGTTGCAGGTTTTTATTTGCTCCTTAAGTTAATTACTTTTCATGCTTTAAGTAAAAAAAAATAACTTGATCCCAATGAAGCTTGCAAGGTAGGAAAGGTACAGGATGTAACAAAAGTAAAGAAAAATATTGCAAATGCTCAGCTAGAAGAAATGAAAAAGGCTTTTACAGATTTTGCAGGCCCAAAGCTTAATTAATCAGATTGCATCAATCACCTTCATATACTTTGTAACAGATATCTAAATAAGTGTTGTATTTTAATAACAGTTTAATATTTAAATTAACCAAATCTGAATAAAAGCTTCATTTACAGCAAGAATTTTTTTCATGTGCTCAAATGGAATTTCACAAATGGACCCCAACAGGTGTAGTATTTTGAGCTTCTTCTTTCCAAAGTATTTAAAATTTCATCAACTCCAAGACATTACAAAGGAAATACTTTAATGCTATCCATTCTGCATGATCTATTCATGCTACAGACGTTTATAAATTCAGGCAATTCATGCTCACCGTTATGCAATTCTCCTGTAACAGTGCCTTCACCCTGTGGGCTTCCATCCTGATCTCTCCATTTCCAATCAATTCCTCTGATTACACGAGCTCCTGGAACCATATATTTTAACACCTGAGAACGGACCAGACGTCGCTGCCTTCTCAGATTTGCTTCAGCTTCTTTAGCAGCTTTTCCTACAAGAAATGTAAATTGAAAAGACTTGAAAGTAGTGAATGGGGAATAATTTTGAGATTACTTCTAAGCAAGTTCAACTGCAAAAGTCAACCTCCTTCTTCACACTGATTTTTACATGGTACGCTCGTTAGCATTTTAGAAGACATACACGTTTCTTTTTCTTACCCAGCTGATCTTCACATACTCCGTTCACAGTGCCATAAAGTTCAAATCCAGACAGGGAGAGGTAGTGTGTTTGCCCACTGGCATTCTTTCCCATCTGTTTTATTCTAACATGTCTCCAGCCTTGTTTCTCATCTTTTGGAGGATCTAAAGGCCATGTT
Organism: Climacteris rufus; assembly: GCA_013398175.1. Lineage (NCBI taxonomy): Eukaryota > Metazoa > Chordata > Aves > Passeriformes > Climacteridae > Climacteris > Climacteris rufus. Next base: position 1,256,713 of record VZRZ01004709.1, read on the forward strand.
GCCGTAGACCTTTAAGTTTATTAGAAAGGGGTGTTGGTGGGTAACAGAAAAAACAAAGGCAAAACCAAAAAACCTTAGTACCAATGCAAACAAAATCATAACACTGATCATGTATGCATATTACAAGACAAAAGATATTAACACTAGGGACAAACTTTGGATGAGTGTTGGTGTTACGATTGTGTCAAAAAATCAAATGCAAAATTTACAATGATAGAAAAGCACAAATGCCATTATGTGAACCATACGGAGAACTTACAAATCACTTATTCTCCAGCCCATCCTTGATAATTTGTATCACCTGCCACTTCTTTATAAAGACACATTATTATAACTACAGTACACATTAAATTAGTCTACAGTCAAGTACATTTTTAACTGAGCTCAGTTTTGTGAAAAGTGATAAAATACACTGACATACCCTGGTTCATTGAGACTACAGTCATCAACATGAGTGTACAAAGTAGTCCAGTTCTGTCCATCCTTAGATACCTGGAAAACCCAGTTTCTGAGAGCAGATCGTCCATAACCTCGAGCATGGCGTAACGTGTAAGCTGATGGTACAACCCAAAGACCAAGATCTATGGCAAACCAAGCATTCTTATCATCATTAGTATGACAATTGAGAGCTGAACTGTCACGGCTCAGGATGTCTTCCAAACGACCATAAGGCAGATTTCTTCCTTCTGAGGATGTAACCACTACTAAACCATAGGCTGCTGGATTTACCCACTCATATGCTGTCCTATGTTAAAAAAGAGAAATGTACTGTTCAATTATTACTTACATACAAAACCAGGTATCATTAATATTTGACATTTACTGAAAATTGTATATAACAGCTGAGTTTATCACAAACTAAAATCAACAATATAATTTTAGATAATTAGATAAGACTTAAATATGTCCCAAACATCACTTCGTTTGGGCTTCTAAACCACTGCAGCAAAGGAAAAAAAAAATCCAAAACCAACAAAACAAAACAGAACCACGGCAAGCAAAAACAAAGACCCAAACTCCCCCATTCCTTCATATCTTAGGGAAGCATACAAACAAATTCTCAACACAAGTGATTCATATTTTTCTATTATTTAAGCAGATCCAAAAGACATGTGAGTATATTGATCATAAGATACCTCTCACTTCTAAAAAAATATCTGATTTCATTTCATTATGAATTCTTTGTCCCCACCCAGACTCATGGGCTATAGCTTATTGTGTCTTACTTTAAAATGTCTACCTTTGAAGAAACTCACTTTGCATTTGTCCCAATCCAGTAAATGATTCCATTTTCATCAAAATCGTGTTGATGCCTGAATACAAACGTTTGGCCTTCTCGTAGTTTTCGTACAAAAACAAATGAAGCCCTATCAAAGTCGTACCATTGCTTCGCTACCTATGAAAGAAAAGAAATCAAGTATTAAAGAAGCAGAATACAACCATTCCTTGTGAACTTTGTGTGTGGTATGTAGCTCACCATTTTCAGGAGATACTGTTCTAGAGATTCAACAGTTGCCAATGGCTCCATCTTTAGCATTCTACCAGTTCGATCTATTAAAGATGTCTCCCCCGAGGCACGTTCCAAACGAAACCTCAAGCGCCTTGTTAATATCTGAAAGAACAGCTAAACATTAATATAGGCTTTCCTGTTTAGGTTTTGGGATTTTAAAAAAAGTAGTGAAATACACTGTAACAGTTTCAGTGGCCTATCAAATATCTTTGTTGCACAACTTAAGCATTATGTTCTAATGAAATGCTTTAAAAATTTTTAAAAATCTAAAAATTTTTTCAATTAACCAAACAATTCTTTACTATGACGGTCAATGTATAAGTCAATTATACATTCAGCTAACATTTTCTCACTTTTCCTATGTCTTAGAGCTTTTATTTGTTGACTAGCAAATACAATCATACAGAAACTGATTTTCAAAATTATTGAATAGCAATGGTGGTTTTGCAACTTTACGCAATTATTTTCTAGACATTTAACATGAAAACAGAAACATTTATACTTCTGTACCATGTTGCAAAATCCTGAAGTGTACTTTGACATAGAAAAAAATAATACTCCGCACAAACTGGGAAAAAACAAGTAATATTTTTTAGCCAAACTGTCAGGTTTCTTATATAGGAAGCTGCTGAGCCTGGAGGCACCTTGTATTACCAAATGAACATACAGCCCTAGATGGGACCCTTTAAACAGTCAAAGCCCATCCTGCGTTCTTATAAATAAATGTCTATAATCGTGTTCAAGTAAAAGCTCGGTCAAGTAGTAACATGCCCTTTAACTAGAGGGCATGTTCCTATATAAAGGCAACAATACCTGAAGACAGACGAAAGAACAAACACATTATCTCTTCAATCAAAATTTACTTTTACCTTGCTGTGTTAAAGTGACAGTAGAGGAACATCCATGCATTTAAGTGTTAGAGGAAATAGATGCCAAAAAGTTGGTTGTTCTTTACCTAATTCTACCCACTTCTACAAGAGTATGATGCTGGCAGACTATATGTGCGACATATAACCTTCAGTTGTGCATCACTCAGTGTGATATGTTGTTCATCATTCAGTTGTGCATCACTCAGTGTGATATGTTGTTCATCATTCAGTTGTGCATCACTCAGTGTGATATGTTGTTCATCATTCAGTTGTGCATCACTCAGTGTGATATGTTGTTACCACTGTACATTTACCTGAAGATTGTACGTAGATCCTGGTGTATCATACAAGTGGAGAGGTAGACGCTCAATAGATTCTAGCACTGCTATCAATTTCCGAATTAATGCAACTGCTGGACGACTGTGAAAGAGAGCAGTTACTATGTTACAACAAAACAAACACAGAAAAAAATTATACAGTACCTCAGAAACAGGATCCAGCCGAGGCAACTACCTCAGCATACTATTTCTACTGATATCATCTGTTCTAGGCACATTGTTAGAGCACAGTAAGAAACATACTAATCTGAACAGTGATGGACAGGTCACCTTTATTTTGTCAATAAATGTTCTACAAGTTGACTCTTACAGATAAAAATTTTCAATTGCTACTTCAATATTAGATGCTGTCTTTTAAGATCAGTTTTCTATTCCACTGAAATGGAAAGAACAGATACTTTGTCTTTAAATTATTTCAAACATACCATACTGCTTCAAAGATTCAAAGGGAATTTTCTTGGTTTGGTTTTATTTTTACCTTTCATCATCTTCATTTTCACTGAATGCTGTTTTGAAAACGTTTATCCTCTCTACCAGTTGACTACAGTCTTGTTTCACATCTAAATCAACATTCTAAGAGGAAAAAAAAATTACATTTAATACAAAGTAATTTATTTATTCTTTACACTGGCAAAAATATCTATTTAGTCTCATTGAATTCCCTATTTAAAGTCTGTATGTGAAAAGCTAAGCATCAGCCATTAGACCTGATCAGTGTTGATTTGAAGATTTTTAAAGGTTCAATCAAACGAAAGACCTGTATTGTGATAGCTTATTTTCAATAGGCAGACCTCTAACTGGAGCAAATCTGCCTGATTTTCATCAAGACAGGAAAAAGACACATTTATAACAGATCTTTCAAATTATGGCACATGCCTTCATTTCAATTTTTCTTTAGAAAGCTTTTCTTTAAACAGTTATGTCTATAAACTCACATTATTTAAAACTGTCAGCAACGATTGAACTAAGCCACTGCTGCACATTTCATATGGAGAAATAGTATTCTCATCCTTCAACAGTACAATTAAGTTTTCCAGAGCAGTCTTCATTAAATCTCTCCAAGTATTTTCTCCCTCAATACACTGAAAGACAAAAAGGTAATTGTCATACAACAATGTAACAGTCTTTCCACTTGATTCAATTAAGAAATTATGTCCTAGGAAAGAATATCATAACTAGGTAATACATGCATTAAAACTCCCCACATTGCAGACAAACTGACTCTCCTTCACATGATAGACTAGTGTGAAGGTTATGTGATTTCCACTGATGTCACACATCAAAAATAAAGGACACACACTTACCTGTCTGTTTGCATGAAGTTCCCATGCAGACTCTAACTGTGTTGCTATGTTCCTCAGTGTTACAACTACTCCTCGAGGCATACTTTCAACTGCTTTAAAATGATCATCATATAAATCTCTTGCCATAGTGCGTACCTACAAATGGATTTTGATAATCAGAAGTCATACCTTACTGTAATGAGACTATTATTATACTCCCAGATACTACAAACTTGGTCATCTTTTTTTAAATAAGTCCATGACAGACCAACAACTAGGGAAGAATAAAAACCCATCATGCATCACGAAATGGCAGATTGTGGAAGGAAAAAGGTACAGGAGAAACTAATGGAAATACACAGAATCTTATTGAACCTTACAGAAATTAAGCTTACTCTCATGTGTTAAATTACAGCACAAAAGGCAGGAGGAAAAGGTATGACTCTCAATCTGTCAATCTTTCTTTTAGAACTGTATCATGGATCAGGTAATCTTTTTCAATGTAAAATTAAGCAGGTTTCATATGGTTTCTGAATGTTCTATCAACATTCCTTAAACCAATACACAAAAAGTCCCTATAAGACCTTTTATTGTAAGAATTACTTTTCCTGCAAAGTATGGTTCAAACAAGATACAGATTAAATAAAGTAAGTTATTACTAAAACATTTTGCTTGTAAGAAATTTTCCCAAAATCTTTTCATTATCATTATATGTCCTACAATAATACATTACACAAGCTTTAGAGCTACGCAGTGCAATCTTCGGTGTAAGAGAGCACTGCCTTCCTTTTATCATCTCACCTATTATCATTCAAACACAGTATTTTAATTTTCAATTTAGTATCATACTTCCTAAGATGTATGTCCTTATATGCTGCAGATATAAGGTACATTAACTGCACTGTTAGAAACTGCACCACAGTTCAAGACTAAAGATTAGCTTGAGCCTTTGGCATCAGTGGGTCACAGAAAGTACTGTTATTTTGTGGGGATTTTTGTAAAAAGCTTAATACTTGGTTTTTAGTTCCTCTTTTTCCTCCCTCAGTTTGAGGAGAAAGTAGAATTTTAAAGATATCTGAAACAAGGGTGTTTATTCATTTTGCTTGTCTACCACAACTCTTAAAGTGGCAGATTGTTCAGTTCCAGAACCTGGTCACAATACCCATTATGAAATTAGTACCTAGATGAACAAAAGTACTATATGCCTCTGCCACAACTCTAATATCAATTATAACATCTTTTCTTTTAGCATAAAGACAAAAAAACCAAACTACAAAACCCACAGAATTACACAAACGCAAGGCAGGAAGATTGAATTTTCCTATGTTTTTGAAAGAAAATTCATCCTCTTCTAGGTGAGCACAGAGTTTACCAAAACTGTTGGATAAAAGCACCTGAAGAAGTCATTTGTTCTGAATGACATTTTCCCCTTCAAGCTTCACATAAAATTGTGTCTGGTTGAAATCAAAGATTTTAATCTTCTCAGAGAAAACTAAACCTCCATATGAATGTTGTAATATAAAACAAACTCCATTAAATTCTAATTACAAAATTCACAGATGCTCACCAACCTTTTGCTTTGTCTTCTCCAGTTTAGATTTCAGTTTTCTTCCTCTTTTGCCTGTCCAGCCAGTCACAAATTCTGACCCTGCAACATATATTTTAGATAAGTCACATTTTCCCATAGGTATAAAAAGCAACAAGTAAAACTACCTCATACACACTTGTTCCTACCTGCACATAACACATACCTACATACTTACCCAAGGAAGTTTCAGCTGTAAACGAATGCTTTGTTCCTCTGTTGGATTCAAACACAAAGCCTGGCAGATCTTCTTTCAGTATTGTAGCTTGCTGACCATCAGAATTGTGAATAGCAATTTCTCCTTCTTTTAAACAGGTCAGTGACCAGTTTCCTACTGTAAGTTTAGTTGGCCCTGGTGTTGATAAAATTGGCTGGCTTGTGGTAGATGGCTTTACTTGGCTTCGAGCTCTCTGCAGCTTCTCAAGGAACTCACTCCTACTTTCTATTTAAAAAGAAACAAATTTTTTTTTTCCAACAACTGACTCTATCATTATGTATCTTAATTTTTTTTTTTGCAAGAGCAAAAGAATTGAGTACATTCAATGCAAAATTAAGTTTGAAATTAAGGGTTTTCAAGTGTTCTAAATTTCTTCCCAGTGTATTTCTTTTCTTAAGAGAGATTTATTTCATGACTGCAAGCTGCAATGCAACAGTGCAAATCTTTCTGAAAGATGCTATTTAGACATATTCATTCACCATTACAATTACAATAGCAAGACTAAAGAAATTAATTATAAAATTTTAGTCTTGAAAAAATGGAAAAAAAATCTCAGTATGGACAGCATGAACTATTCTCAAAAGTGAGTTTTCAGAAATAGGAAATTAAATGAATCCTCCAACAGAAAAACAGCAATAAGCTTTATAGCTTAAACCAAGTGGAGACAATATGTTGAAGCTGTATCAAAACAGAAAAAAATTCACAAAACTTTACCAAGTCTGACAGTCAACATGTACTAAAAGCAAACTTCAGCCATTTGCTCAGATTAAGTGTCAGACATGAAAAAAAAAATTTATAACCTATACTACAATTTTTATTTAATCTCCTTCAGAGGACCTCAGAGAAAGTAAGAATGCCACAATTATGCTACTCAATACAGTGACATTACATGAATTCAAATTCTGATATAGATGTGCCATTTTTATTTTGTAGCAATTGCAAAACTTTTAAGGACCTCTTTCTGTGAAAAACATGTAATAAAAATACACCTAATGGCACCACATGATAATTAAAAGCTGATATTTACATAGATATATTTAATGGATGATAAACATTATAATATTCTACTTTTAGGGTAAGTAGGCAATCTAGCATAAAATTATTCAAAAAAATCACAGTTTTTATTAAATCATGTATTTATATTTTAGTCATTAGAAGGCTAAGTACATAATTTTAAAGAAAAAATTCTATTTAAAATAAAAATGCAAACACCTCATTAAAGATTATAGCTCAATTTCAAAGTTAACAAGTATCTTCATCTTTCAGTATACCGATTTGATAAATACAACCTTTGTAGTCTATACATTTGTAAAATTGCTGTTTTCCTTTTCCTGCAATGACAAGGTCTAGGCTTTCTAAATCTCCTTTTTGTTTTATAATAAAAAAAAATAATGTCTATGCAAAAAAAGATATGCACTCTAGGCATAACATTCTTTATTGCTTAAATTTCATAGCATACACAGAGAAGACATAAAAATAATTTTGATATTTGATATGAAAAATGAAACTAATGTTAATTAAATTTTCGAATTTCCATAATTACATTTTAATAAATTTATTATATAGCATGTTTCACTGAAAGTACTATGTTTATACATGGTTGGGAATAATTTCAGGTTCCCTTGGTCAGAATTTTGAGACTCATTTAAAGCTTCAGAATTACCATTAAATTTCAATTTTTGCATTGAACTGTTTTTCTAAAAATTCAAGCAAAACAAGTACAGAGTTAATGTGGAGAGGGGTGAGTACAGACCTTCCAAAATGTTCACAGTATATATACTTGCTCACCCACGCCAACTTTCATCATGCAATACACACTAAGATTTCACTACCCAACCCTCTATATTCTTGCCAGTTGTGAAGTTACTAAAAAGTATACCATGAGATTAATCAGTAATGATTTAGGACAGCATAACATATAGTACAGTTCAGGACTTAAAGTTACTATTCTGAGCCTATACTGTACTGTTGTCATTTTAGTTAACAAATATTAATTTCTTAAGTAAAAAAGGCTGCTGCACATGCTTAGAGCTCATGGTTAAAGGTCAGGCAAATTACACTGCAACATCAGCACTCTTAGTAGATGTCTATTTGACTATACATTGCAAGAAGCCTCATTTAATCCTACATTTAGCTCCTTTCCCTCCATAATATCCATACTAGGTATCTTGTTAAAAAACTTGGGATTTATCTAATCTTTTTCAAAAGACTGATTTGAAGTAACATGTGAAATGCTCAATATGATTTCTTTTAAGTTCTCTTCACTCCAAATTAATCTGAGTTGTTGCCATTCCACTCATCTTGTACAGAAATAGTCTCATCCCCTTGCCCACACCATTCGGAAGCAAAAAAAAAGGTGGCAGCCAGGGGCTATGAGAACTTAAAAAATTATCTTCATGGATCTTCTTAAAATTGTATTGTTTGACAAACAAGTAACTCAACTCAAGGATTGTTTACCTTTTAAGGCATTAACCTTATTAAAAAGAATGCAAAGATACGTTTTCTGACCAAAAAAAGCAATAAATATACAAGTGGTTTCAGCTGCATTATAGTCAGAAACACTATACTGCATTTTGTCTTCTTGCCCCAAAATTGATCCATGAAGTCATTAACACTTCATTTCTATCCTGAATCATAATATGTTCTATTATTTCACTCAAAGGCTTGTTGAAAACATAATAATATTGCAAAGCATTTTATGTCTGCAGGTTCATAAATGCATGAACTGCTGCAAAAAAGATTTAAAAATTAGAGGAGGATTGTTTCTGCATTTGGAACAAGTTGTGTATTCTGGACAGAAAATCAGAACCAGCTGTGCATTGCCAGTGCATAAGGTCTGTTCCCTTATTCTCTCTCCAACAAACAATTAAGACACTGTAATTTGTTTCCCAATCTCAATGAGAAACTTTCCATTACTTTGTCTTCAAACACATGCAAATTCATTCTGCTAGCTAGAAGCAAACAACAAATCACCATTTCAACCTGCTTTTCCTGGGATGGCCACTAGAAAGTGCTTTCAATGACTGGGATGAAAAAATTAAGTACGCATGGAGAAGAACCAAAACAAAACGTTAATACACTTTTGCTGGCAAGATGTTTACTTAACACAATTCACCAAGAAAGTCAAGTTATGGGCACATGCTATCTGATAAAATGCATCACAATTAACTGACCACCTTCCACCTGTTTACATCCTTTACTATTTAGCAAGCCAATTCCTGCAAAACAAAATAGCTCAAATCAAATTATATAAACAAATGTAAAAGTCTCAAAACTTAACCTGGACTTGAATCGTAAAAAATCTACCTGAACTATCGGATCCTCCTTCAGGGCTCCCACTGGAATACATTGTGGCCAGCTTTCCATCCAGGATGAATCTGAACCATCCATTACTACCATTAGATAGCTCCAGGGCTGCAGCATCACTCCAAATATACAGGCAGTCCCTTCCTCTAATGATTGACCAGTCTCTCCAGTGGTACGGTCTACCCTGCTGCAGTTCTTTAGCATCCTCCTGTGGTTCATCCTCCTGTAATAACATTGTATTAAGCAACAACGACCAAAAAAAAACCCCATTCCATTAAAAAAGACAGGGAAAAAAAAATCCAAAACAAACATAAAAACCAACACACAAAAACCACAGATATTTTTAAAAGGCTTTAGGAGACAATAATTAGTCAAACCAAATGTATAGGAACTCTACAACTTCTGCCTGTAAAATGTATCCTTAAAAGTTAAGATTGAGATACTTCTTAGAAGTTCCCTTTCACATACAGCTTTATCTACTCGACAATAACAACAGCTTACTGCCTCCAACATCCACCTCTGTTCAATACTGGAATTGTGAGAACAGAATCACAAAATGATTGAGCTTGGAAGAAACCTCTGGAGGCCATCTAGTCCAAACCCCTGCTCAGGCAGGGCCATGTATGACTAGTTATCTAGGACCACGTTGAGATGACTTCTTAAAATCTAAACACTAAAAACCAAAACAACAAAAAAACGAGCACCTCCCAAAAAAAAACCCCAGACAACCCTAAACCTACAGAAAAAAAGTTTAACTATACACTTCAGATTTAACTATGAATTTAATGGAATTGGTAACAGAAGTCTGTTATCCATTTGTTCATCTGACTGGCAATAAGACTTGGAAATTGACAACTTTGCCATGCACTTACAGCTTTCATTAAGCAGAAAATTGTTTTCTTTTTTAAATGTATTTAATATATTTCATAACATCTAAAACATCTGGAATTATTTGATGCATGAACATGAAAGGAAATACACTTCTGACATGAATACACTTCAGGAAGGATTCATTTTGTTTATCAGTCACTTTCAAAACACTAGACAAAATCAAGTGCAAATCTACTTGGCCACAAGGAAGTACGAATAAAAACACTCAGCAGATAATAATATGCTAACAGAAAGTGAAGGTAGAGAAGCAAACAATTAAAACAACTGGCATGCTATAAGCATTAATTTAATATCCTAACTACTTTGCCCTGGACAGATTCATATCAATGAAAAGTTACTGTAAGTGTCAGTTTTACAATAACAAATAAAGCTATCAATTCCATACACCTACCTTCTCAGGTTTAGACTCCTCTTCATTTTCATCATCAGATGATGGCCCCGCCAAAGTTGACACTTTACTAATTACACCAAGTCTAGCCAGTTGGTCTAGAAAAAGATCACCACCTTTATCCACTAAATCCCTTATGATTTGCAAGGCTAACAAATGGCCATCATCATCATCCTGTAATACATTGGGATGAAAAGAAAATAACAAAGAAGATCTTGTTACTTAAATATGGATGGACAGCCTAGACGTTTTAGGGTTAGTTATTCACAAGTACATAGAATCAATGAGTGTAACTCCCTTTTTTGTACTGGTTTCATAAAATGATAACATTTTATTTCTTCCTACCTCTTGATCAAGCACTGTAGCTGTTATCTCAACCAGTATTGTAGGCAGATTGTGGCCAGCATCAGAGTCACAAACCTCTTTCAGCAGTGCCTCAGAACAAAAATGTATCATTTTTCTAATGAGAGCAAGACTTGCTTTCCTTTAAGAGATGGCAAAAAAACAAAAAAAGGTTTTTACAATGATAAAGCAAGCAATAATCAAAGCAACAAAAACGTTCAAGATAAAACTTCTTTTGTACTCTATTTATGCACGTTTTTGAAACACAAAAAATCTAACCTGTATCAGTTCTTGTTATTGGCACCAAATTATTAGTAAGTCATAGATTATCTTTAAGAATAATGCACCTCTGATCTTTTTTGATTCTACACTGCTATCAGTCTAACATATACTTCTCAACCCTTTCCTAGGTAAACCTATTCTACATTCTGTCTTTATCCACTTCTGTGGCAATTCACATCTGCACACTTTGTCCCTCTCAGAGGTATGCAGCCTTTCATTTTAGTCACATATTTCCTGTGTTTTGAGATCCCTATCGTTTTTAACTCTAAGAGTAGTATTAGATCAAGCAGCTTTCCAGACTAAGAACCATAATTAATTTGAAAGCAAATCACTCCTGTAGGGCTAAAGATGAAATTTTTTGTCTGACTTCTAAAAAACACAATTTATCTAATTCATAAAAATAACTTTATATTAGAGAGGCAAATACTTCTTTCCACAATCTGCAACAACAGTTAATCACGCATAGATTGTTAACATAGTTTATTTCCTTCATTTAAAATGACCTAGTTTAATCTCTCTATCACCAACTCAAGTGGAGTCTCTCTCCACTAGAGGCCTTTTTTATCTTGCATTTTCACCCAAAGTACCTATAAACACTGGGAATATAAATCAGAGATTGGAATAAATATTTGTAGTATAAAAGGCTGAGAGGTTATGATCAGATGCAATTTATCACAACGATTATGCTGACCTCAGTATTCCTTTTTAAGTAATATATTAAACTACATTTTTGCAATTCAAGAGAATTACAAGAAGCATCGTCACCAGCTGATATTAGTAAGTCTTCTAAAACCTCATAAAATAGCTTTTTCTAGTCTTGCTGATTTTCCAATGAAAGCATTTTGATATCACTTTATTAGTTTTCCTCTACTAAATTAGTAATTCCATTACAGTGGCTACAAATAGCTGTAACCAAATCCTGCATGTACAGCATATACAACATACTACATGAACATAGCATTCTTTCATCATGCTGCTGTAGTCAAGAGTGTGCTTCTTTCTCCCATTTTTGAGTAACTGACCATGTTTTTTCCACCACTCACTGCCCCGGAAAGGAAGAAAAGCTACTTAAAATGCTAAGGAAAAATCACTCTCGCAACACTGTTCAAACTTGCTGGTGTTCAAACAGACTTATGATGGTCACCTGCAACTTTTAGATTTACTGTGGCTTTTTAAAGAGTGTATTTACAAACTGTCTATCATGACAGTATTACCTTATTGAAGGCAACATAGTTTGTTGAAATGTTTGTGCAAACACAGGCAATAGTCTTTTCAAGTATATGGGTGCCATTTCTGGATCTCCTTTGGGTTCGTTACATTCCTCCTCATCCTTGTTTGCATCTTTCTTTTTCTTCTCATCCCCTTTGTTGACAGGACACATCCAATCCCCTGGAAAATATATTTCCCCAATACATTCAATCGCAAAAATCAACAAATCGAACAAGAAAACCCCTTCAAATAAACATACAAGTTTTCTTTACTAACATCCAAGTACCTGAGCAGGAACATACACTCCTAAAAATATAACATTTACTCATGCATGACTTCTTGAATAAAACTATTTGATAGCGAGTATTGCTGTGGCACCAGAAGTTCCACTAACAGGGAAAGTGCAGTTCTCATGTAGAAAGAAAGGATACCAGAGAAGCTACCAAGGGTGACACCATCTGAATCCACAAGAAAATCCCAGTCTGGCCCCATTACACAGCTGAAGAGCAGGACAACTGACAGTGCTCATGCCTACTCAGACATTTCTTCGGTAATTCCCCTCACTTAACATCTTAAAATACTAAAGTTTTTATGAAAAGTTACAGGTTAAAGAAGGTTAGTCACAAAATTTCTTTTCGTTTTTGAATATTCTTAATAGAGTGAAATTCTAATAACTGCATAACTAAACATATATCAGCATTTCTACTATAGAAAGTGCTATGGAATTAAAAACTGCACTCACCTGGAGACTGAAGAATAGCTACTACTTCACTGTGTCCCCTTTCCCGAGCTTTGTCCAAAGGAGTTTTCCCATCTTCATCTCTCAAATCAGGGTTTGCACCATGTCGTAACAGAGTCTGAGAAGAAATATTTTTATGTATGAAAAAAATTAAGATTTCTTCTTCCAAAGTAGCAAATGTGTTTTTACAGTCTTCTCATGCTTGTAAGCATTTCTGCACTTTTTATATCTGTAGAGCTAATATAAAACTACTTCTATTCATTAGTGCCCTATCATAATGAAAAATCTGTGTTTTGAGAAACACTATAAAGAACAGGTAAATATTTGACAGCGCACGTGTCCAACATATTGCACTGCAGACATTTTGCACAGAACAAGATGAAAAGTCAGTAGGTAAGGCTTCCTAAGCATCAGTTTAAATCATACCTTTGCTACCTGAGGTCTTCCAAAACATGCCGCATAATGTAATGAGGATGACCTCTGACCTCTGTTAACATCAGCACCCCTTTCACAGAGGAATTCTACCTGTTAAGCAAGGGACAAGAAAATAGTTTTTTTATCTTTCTTTACATAAATAGTGTAACTTCTTAAGAGTCTATAAATCTAACTTACCATTTCCTGAGTTCCAAAAGCTGAGGCCCAGTTTAAAAGAGTTTGTCCTACATCATCCATAAAATTTACTTCAAAAGCTGAAAGATACAATTCAACAAAATTAACTCCTATAAACTAAAGTACAACAGCATTCTTTAAATAAGAAGCAGGTCTTAAAAAAATCAAGCACCCTCAATAATTCTGGAGAAGCATTTATGCTTTTCATTGCAGTAAAAGAAAGGTGGCATAGGTATGATTACTAGCAAGACCTGTCGAGTATGTAACAAAGTAAGTGAACTTGTATATCAAGATTTTCAGTGTACTACTTAAGCATTTGTTCTGACACCATAGACTACACAGATGAGGAGAAAAAGCAAGCATCTCATGTTCTTTTGAGGAGCATTTGTGCTTACCTCCTGTGTCAATAGCATCTATCAGTGCATCAGTATCCTTGCTGCGGATGCAATCTATCAGCTGCCGATGAGAACGCTCCCCAGAACTGTCCAGTCTTCGCAATCCTGGGATTCTGCCTGTAGATCCAGCACTAGATTTTGGCAGGGCCTTTCTCCCTTCGAACAGTAGCACCAAAAGAAGATCTACTAACCGCATGGTATCCAGCACACATCTCTCATCACCCTGCAACGCACTTTCTATAGAATCTGGAAGTTCAGATCTTAGGAGATCCTGGAAATAATTAAAAGTCTGAACAATAAAAAATATACAGGGCTTTAGAAAATACTATCAAAATTGGGTTTCATTTCTATATGAAATGTTTCCTCCTTACCCCTCTTTATAAATAACTTATTTGTATGTGTGTGCGCATGTATGTATACATATAAAAACAAAACCTATAAATATGTAAATCTATTTATAAAATAGCAACATAAATCTTACATATATTGAAGTACACAAAGGGAAAAGCCCTATGAGAAAAAAAAGCTGTAGCATAAAAGGATTTCTTACATGTGTTACTACTGGAGAGCCTCTACACAGGGTTGACAACAGGCTTACAATAGTTGACACCTGATTACTTAATTTAGAGTCCGCAGCTGTAGATGGTGCTCCAGTGCTAGTCCGTCCAGGTTTGCAAGCTGAAGATGGTCCTGATGCTGTCCCACCAGCAGCTGCCATGCGAGATAACAACTCCTCAGTTAATCCATGTTTAGCTAACGGGGCTGGGTCAACTCCACGCCGTGTGAATCTGTCAGCTAATGAAGCAAAGCATCTCAAAGCTCCATCTGAAACCTAAGAAAGAAGTGCAAGAGAAATAATAAAATACCTTGTACTGAAGATGAGAAGATACTCATGTGATATTCACAGCAATACAGGACACATAGAAGAACTTGATTTTCCCATGTTCCCTGCAAAGTCAGTGAAAGGAGGAGTCAGGCTAGAAACTCTGAGTCAGAACCCAACAGTGCTTTGAGCTGCTCACCAAAGGATTGTATTGTTGATGTGTTTCTTTCCCCTCTTTCTCTCTGTTGATGGTATATAAAAATCAGAGAAACTATCTCTGAGGATCAACATTATGAGCATGTCCTTACTTATAGGTGCAAAACCCCAAATCAGCCTAGAAAAACACACTTAATAAAGAAATTGTCAAATAAATATATCTTGGAATTCCTTTTTTAAAGTTTTTAGTTATAGATCTTCTTGTTACAGGAAATACAACTATTTCTAATCTTCACTAGCAATTTTCCATTCTGACAAGAGTTTGAAAAAGAATCAAAACGAAGCCACAGCTTGGTATTGAAATAGAGAGTACCTAACCTCCTGGTTGTTATGATGTTAGAAACTGTTAAAGTAGCCTTCTAATAACAAAACTTAAACACACACAAAAAAAGTCCAAACACAGCAAGAAATTTCACTATGAGGATTTACTTCCTAGCTTTCACACATTTACTGAATTACAAATTCGTGCCTCAAGAAACAAGAATGTCTTTGCAGTTTTATCTTCTGTATTTACAGAATATCAAATATTCTAATATGCTATATTTTTACATATATAATTAATATGCTACTAATATTACAACTTTATATTAATTAGGTTTTTTCTATTAAAAGAAATGCTATCAAATATGCCATTAAATGATACACCAACTAAAAACTTGCAAAGTATTAAACTGACAGTGAAGCTTGATAGTTCAAGCTATATTTAAAGATCTACATATTTCTCTTAAGCACAAGAAATTTTTCAATTGGAGCAAGCCTAAAAATAGGACAAACTGGGAAAAGCAAATCTTACTCTTAGATAATTCAGATTATCCCCTGAGTACCCGACCCAGGGACAAGCAAGAATTTTTGTCACAATAAAATACAAACTCCCAAATTTAGATTTGTCACTAAAGGGAGAAAAAAAGCAACCAACCAACCAACCACACAAAAAACCCCAGTGACACTGTGGAAACAAGGCTTACTGATGATCCTCTTAACAATCCAGCAAAAACTACTGCTGGCCAACTGCCCAGAAAAGGATCCAACATCTTTTCATGTCAGTGTTGAAAAGAAAGGAAGGTTTTGCCTTTAACAGCTCTCTTATCTATACACTAAAAGTGTCTCAGTCTTTCAGATCAGCAGGTTTGCATAGGCGTATGGAGATAACCTGCTTCAGGCACATTTGTCTTCAAAGATGAGCAGCAGCAAACCAGATTGATGTTAAGAAATAGTAAAACCACAATACCTACTCTCTACCAAACTTTAAATTGCTACAGTTCTTACTTCCTAAAATGTCAACTCAGCAAAACAACTGTCAGCTATCACAGACCAAGGACTTAAAGGCAGATACTCATCAACACATATGACCAGATTAGAGTATTAGCCAGACTTCATGAAGTCAAAAATCTTAACTCTCCATTAAGTTTGCAAACTTCTGGTATGGTCAGTGCATGTCAAACATTCTGAAATATCAGTACTGTTTTGCAAGGGATTGTTTTCTTTAACAAGTAATAGTCACTGCTCATGTCCTCTGGCATTTTACTCCAGTTCTCTGACAATACAGATAAACAATTCTGCCAATACTTTATGGATCTTTACCATAACAGCTGTCAGAAATACACAAGAAAGGTTCACTTATTTAACATACAACATTAGTAGCATCAGTTTACAAAGAGAAGGAGTACTTGGAAAGTATTTACATTTCTTCTCTCAAATTGCAAGTTTAGCAAAAAGGTTACAAAAGCAAAGTTATAGATAAGCTGTTCTTGGGCCCACATTCATCCAGTCTGAACTCCTTCCTCTAGTGGTGTTACTAACTGGCAGCCCACACAAAAAATGACCAAACCAAACAATGGAAAAGGATGAGGTAGGGAGCAGCAAAACTTGAAAAGGGACATTACTGAACAAATCCGTAATACATATCCAACGTCCACTGTAATTCTGAGGCTCGTTTCATGCATAACACATTTCTCAAGGATACCAGTACAGATTTAGTTCTTATCATTTGGGTTACTCCAATCCTAAGCATGCTTATCTTTAAGCTTAGCTGCTGAACGATTAAGTTAATTTGTACTCTCATTCACATCTCCAACAGCCCCAGCAACTGCTTTTTTCAAACACCTTACACATTGGGAAACAGTCACAATACCAGAAACTTTACAGTCTGAATTTCAAGATTAGTTTCCTCAGATTACCAGTGCTCTAATGAAATTATTTAATGGCTAAAAAACACGGTAGTTTGTTCTGAAATGGCTAGTGTATGACAGCCCCCTGCCAAATTTTCAGACCTAAAAACACATTTAAAAAATATTACACAGGCAAAAGGATTTAGTCTCCCAAATATGAAGTGCTTAATAAACCAGACTGGAGGCTGGATATGTGCAAATAGAGAAAGGAATGAGGACAGAGGTGGGGGTGAAATGAGGACTCAGAGCTGTATGGACAAGAAGCCTGGCCAAGCTACAGCAAGAATTTGGCTAAATGGCTATTCCAAAGCATTAGTATGACATACACAAAAAGATTCTACTAGTATAAAGATAATTGCTCTGGGATTCATTTTCTAGATTTTTACAAAGACTACTTCATCTCAAGTTAGTAAAACTGCAATAAAGAATGGAGCAGCACCTACACCAGTACCATTTTGTTGCCCTGACTTTTGCAGTTCTGGATGTTGTCATTCTTTGGTAGCTAGTTTCTCACACTTTTCTGTGTAAACATGGCCATGTTATTGTAACTGTATCTTATCATTCACATTCCTTTCTCCTGGACACAGAACTTTGATGGACATTTCCTTTGACCACTGTGATTGAGGGAGGAAGAACCGATTTCCTCCAATGAATAGTGATTTCTAAATGTATATAAAATAGAGAAGGTGGGCCTTGCTGGCCCCTCCTGCTCTCTCCTCCTTGCTGGTAACAGGTGTCTCCGTCTCTTCTTTTGTGTCGTTACTGCGACACCATTTACACTGGCTTCCAATGTAATACTTTAGCATTGATTACAGATGTTTTCACTGCTTCTCTTAGTTTGGCAAAAGAAAAACAAACCAAACTGATTTTTGTCTCTTACATATGCTCAATTTAATAGTGATTGAGGCACAGTCATTGAACAATAACTACTTCAGAAAGTGTCTCAAAATGCACGGAAAAAAGTTACAGGCTATTTTTCAATACAGTTTTCAGAGGTTAAATAATACTATATTCAAACACCAGCACTTGAAGTCAAACATTAAGCAGTGTTTTTATCCTCTTATCGTTACAACTATAAAGGAAACTATTGGAATACCCAAATGTAACAACTTCTATGTAAACATACAGTTAGGGAGGCTATATAAAGTCACCTAGTCATTCCCTTACTAAACATAATGAAAGTTAAATTCACAGCACGCTGAGCCCACTGTTTACAGTACCTGATGGTCTTCATGTTTTAACAAACTAGACAGTGATTCCACACAGATCTCTAATGAAGAATCCTGAGGCTCCATTTTGCCACAGAGTCTGGATACTACAGCCATCGCTGAATGCAAAGTATCTTTATGAACAAGGTGTCCACTGTCACGAATGAATGTCAGAACACAATTCAATCCTCCAGCTTCAAACACAGCTCCTGACTCACGGGTACAGATTAATTCTAATACCTATGACAAAACAAAATTTAATTTTAATGAAGTACACACTAAAAGTCAGTTATTTATATCCATCTACAGAACTGGTTATGAAAATGAAACAACAGGACAAAAGAAAAAACCCTCTCTTCCTCAACACCCAGAAGGGGTCAAAGCCTCCAGTACTCTAGCAGTTAGTAGTTACAGCTTTCTTCAAAACTATGGGAGCCAATACGAGAACATCTCCCAGAGGCATGGTCATAATGTGTTACTGAAGACAGATATTAATCTCTCATCCTGGGAGAATAAAATCTTTGGATGGTACACAACTGAGAGCTTTGAAACTTGTAAGAGCACCATTACCCCAGTGATGCACTTCTGAGTAGACTGGAACTAGTAAATAGGAAATACATGCATAAATTCTAATGCCATGATAATCAAGAAATCCAGCTATATGCTACCACATGGCCATGAGTTATACTTTAAATGACAGACTGTAAGGGTCTTGTAAATTTTTTTGAAAACTTCACAAGGGTGCAGGGGAGCTGTATCTAGTGCTATTGAAGAGGCAGCAGACAATTTTTTTACAATGGGTAATTTATCTGTATCTGGAGCAATTTCTCATTCCCTTGGTGGCACAAAATAGCCCTTAGCATTCTATTAGCATTCTAGTCATACAAGATAAACAGGAAATCTTTCCTCTCATATTTTTTTGTTCCTTTTTCTATACTTTTTTTTTAAAAGAAAACTTAGCTGTGAAGAGCACCAGACTGACAGTAAGGATAAGCAGCATTGTCAGCATGTGCACTTTTGTCATAGTCTATGTTTTTGTAATACATGTTAATATAATAAATAGGACTGCAATATGAGGCAGCTCTTTAGAAATAGCAAATTATCCAGTTCCTTCTTAAAAAAAAGAGGTTCTTCAGTATACATACCTTCACACATTGCTCAGCCAAATCTCTGCTCGTTCTGTTGTTAAGTTCAACAACTACTAAACGATTACAAAGTGCCTTGATAGCTCCATCCACTCCCACAATCCTACGGGTGCATTCAGCTGATACATCCAGGTAATATGTTATGGCACGAGCTGTTACTTCCAAGACATTGTCTGGAGCACTTTCATCAAGAAAAATTTTGCACAGTGCTGGCAGAAAAGTTCGAGGAGGGCATCTGCAGGAAAAAAAAACACAACACATTACTATGTTGTGCAAGTTTCTCTACATTAAGCAGTTTCATACACTTCCACATTAACACATTAATGCTTTCCATGCACACATCATTTACTCAAGCAGTTTATAGCTGGTTCAGGACATTCATTTAGAACACTAGATCTCATACACACCTGAAAATTCAGATAGGTAATCTGAAAATGTTGCATTAAGAAGCCAGCAGAAAAAAATATTCTTAAAATTTTACAATTATACAAGGAAAAAATTATCTTTTTGGGAATTTATTCTAAGAATTAACCTCACATCACCAAACAGAACGCATGTTTTCTTAACAGAGCTTCAATGTTCATGATGTTTAATAGCTACTTTGGTGTAACATTTTATATACAATGACTAAAGGTTTTGGGTTTAATACACACTTTAATTCTGTGGTCCTCCTTCCCTATGTTATTTCCCTTGTCCTTTTATCCTATTTCAGTCTCCTCCCCCAATCCACTGCCTCATTTTTTTCCCTTAATCGCACTGAGAACATATTTCATTAACTTCACTTGCGTTTATTGCATTTTCTCGCCATATCCATGTCTCAGTAGTCTCTGACTCTCCTCTTTATTGTTACCCTCATTTCCATAAGCAAGGATGGTAAAGAACATCCCCACAACTTCAAAACAGAAAAAACAAGCTGCAATGGTCCTTCTTCTATCCCTCTGACATCACAGAATATGAACTGAAATAATACTTTTCATTATTATGACAGCTACGGATAAGAATGATTTGTATCTATAATTCTAAGACACAGAGCTATATTTTAAGTCAATTTATCTTCCAGTAGCATATTTACTTTGATATAAATAACTTAGCATTATGATGGCTCACTGCAGCGGTAAAAGACTTCCAAGGTGATGGTGGAGCATTAAGTGAGGGGGATATATGCTGTGACAGTAGTCAAAACAGCTGGATACCTCAATCCCAAATGTAGGAGACCAGACTAAATCTACAGGAAGCAAATAATGCAACTTTTCCTTCAAGTAGGGTTTTGGTTTACAAAAGATGGCCTAAACTTCTTTAAATCCAAAAAGGGAAGAATAAGAACATGTTTTTTGGTCTGGAAGACAGGTGAAGTACTTGTTGACGAATCATCCTTAAGACTCAGAGGTCACTCAGTATCCCATCTGGTGTGCAATGACTCATGCAAAGGCACCAAATCCTGGGACAGCAAAATGCTAATAGCTTCCTTCAAGATCTTACCACACTTTAGGAAGTAATTAATAATGCTGCCTGACAAATAAATACATTACCCAATGATCTTCAATGACAAGTTAATAAGTGAAGCTTCAATAAAGCCAAATCACATACCTAAAACTTGTATTAGCCTATCCAGCCTATACTGTCTGTTGTTCCTAAGAAATTTGGTATTGAACTCTACATCTTTAAGAAGGGTTTATACAGTAACTTTGCATTTTAAAGACATTATCCACTGAGAGGAAAAAAGAAGTCTGAAATGTGTACTCATTAGATGACTACCATATGCTGACATAAGCAGCATTTCAGTACATAAAATTTAAAATATATTCAAGTGTTTTGGTGTTGGATCTTTTATACTGAATTTTATGCAACACCAGGCAGATCACTAAAACATTGCTATGAACTGTGTTCCTCAAACACTATACTGCAAGAAAAAAAATCTAATAAAAAAATCATAAAAAGCCCCAAACAAACCAAACCCACACATGTCATACCAAGTGGAAGGCAGGGAGGTCCATAGCTTATTTTAATACTAACTAGAGTAGTAAACCATTTTTCTTAGATGGCCAGACAGCCAGAGAAAGTTAAAAGCCATCTTATCAAATCTAAAACTTTCATTTTTTTCTATGATTTAAGAGTTTATAAAGAGACACGACACAAAAGGAACTTGGCTGTATTTTTTTGAAAAAGGAAATTTACAAATTTGGAATAAATCCATTTCTGTCCTTAAGACACCTATCCACCAGAGCCAATTATCCAGCAGACACATCAGAAACACTAAGTTACTAAGAACATACAATTTATATTGAATTCTTTGTCAGCATACAAATGCCAGTGCACGGTATCAGCAGTGCTGCCCTTCTAAAAGCACAGCTCTCTGGCAAAAACTTAAGGGTTTAGCTTTAAAATGACTTTTTTTGCCAGAACCTCTAGCTACATTCCTCAGAGACCTCGCTTTTCCAGTCAGGAGGTAAATAACAACCTCCACTTGCTCTCAGGACATTTATTTTCTGACTTAGAGAAATGATTTCCAGTCCTCCCATAACAAAAACAAGTTTTATCATAAGGTTTCAAGAAGAAACTGTAGATTTGTCATACACTTAATCTGTGGGGAACTACTTGGTTCTCAAAATAAAAAGCCAACCAGACTCCGCTAATTTTGTAGATGAACGTAATGTACATTGAATTCTTTTCAAAGCAGCAAAATCAAAAACTTCGTTTGTTCCAAAAAAAAAAAATCATAATTTCTGAAAACAGCAACTGATTTAATTCTAACAAGAGTTTTCAAAAAAAAAATTCTTTCAATCTCCTTCGGTCTCTGCCCTCTATGTACTTGATGCTCATTTCTTTCAACACTCTGGTTTTGGGGGCTTCAGTTGCACTATCCAGAAAGTTGAGAGCTAGGCTATACCATGTAGAAGAGTAGCAGAAACGTTTTACAAAGATTCATTAAGGACAATGAAGAGAAAAAAGAAGAGAAAAAAGGAGAGAAAAAAGAATGTAATTTTGAAACTTTTAAGTGCTAAATTTTTTTCCCCACTTTTTTCCTGCAGCAAATCAAAAAGCAGCACACACGAAATCACAGGCTTGAAAGTAAAACAGAACCAAACACACCAGCTTTTTTTTATGCACTGTCGACTCCAGTACACACTAATTTACTGCAAACTAAACATATGTGATACATATTACCTTGTTTAAAATTATTTTTAAAACTTGATTCATTGCATTTCAATACAGAACTCATTAAATTATTTTAAATGGTTGCTTGTGACCTAACTAAGGAAAGAATCTAGCCTTCTAATTGGATGCTCTGGACAAACTATAAACTAATCTAACAAAACATATTATCAATGTGTTACTAAAACAGGTGAAAACCAGAATGGCATATGAAGAAACACCGCTTATATAATAAGGCATATAAAGTTAATCTAAAGCCTGATTGCTATCACAGCTCCTACAAATGTAGAAGTAATAGAAGTGTAAACTTCATTTTTCGCGGACACTGTTATCAGGAACATGGCAAAAAATCAAAATGGAATTCCTGTTTGTTGTTTTGGAAACTAAGACGAGAGCTACTTATTATTTTAGCAATGTGTAAGCTGTGCTCTGTTCTTCCCCCTCATGTCTTTTTGAACTTGGACAATTGGATTTAAGTTCTACCCACTGCAGTAATACAAATTATTATTTATAAAGTCAAAACAGGCAAAAAAACACATACAGAAATCTGAATTATTTCTGAGGAAAACAAAACAGACAGACCTGGCCTCTAACAGCTCTGAGTATCTGCCAGTGAGACTGTCAAAAAGTATTTTTTTATAACTGTTTTATAAACACTGCCTTAGCAATCTCTTATCTACTGGTATTAATTTTTCAAAGGAGGTGATAGCTGGCAAGAGACCCAGCTCGTTTTTTCAAGCCCCAAAGGATGACAGCAAAACTGACATTGACTTAGAAAATAAAGTCATCAGTTGCCTTCTCAGATACATGACACACTTGGACAATGCAGTTCATAGTACGCCAATTTGCTTAGATAGGACCTCTATGCCATCTTGTCCATAGCTCTGTGATCTTGTTTCAGACTAATACACTGCTATACTTGGTTATCAGCAGCACACTTCTCTAACATTTTGAACATGCACTGGTATCAGCAGAAAGAAAACCCATGTCTACTATGCCAGCCAAATATACAAGTTTTTTCACCTCATAATAGCAGCTTTTCTGGACAGCTACAAACTTTTTATAATTCTATGAAAATACAATCATCAAGTTATATTTGTATGCAATTCTGAAATGAATCTTCAAGAAGCCATGTCCAAGGCCCTTCAGACAATCTTTCACTCTGTGGGTGTCAAGAGTTTGAGAAAGACCAAAAAAAGTTAGTATACATGAATTATTTCCTAGAATTTAAACAGTCATGCAGATGGTAAATTTTAGATGGTAAATTTCTCTCCTGAACTAAGTGAAACAATCCAGTAGCAGGAGGTTTTTAGGAACAAATGTCATTGACTGGCCTTGACAAGCATCACATAAACAAGCAAGCAAGAACACACCCACACAAATACCCTACAAATTTAAAATATTGTCATCTTTCCACCTTAACTCATTGCAACTCTGTGATCATTAAACACAAAGGACCATGACTGAGCCTCACCCATTACCAGCTCTGAACTTCTCACTGCCTTCTCTTCTCACAGAATGAGTCAGGTTGGATGGGACTACTGGAGGTCACCTAGTCCAACTTTGCTTGAGCAAGGTCCCCCTAGAACATCTTAGCCAGGATTGTGTCCAAGTGGCTTTTGAATATCTCCAACGCAGGAGACTCCACAAGCTCTCTGAGCAATCTGTATGATCACTCACACAGTGAAGAAGTTCTCTCTCATATTCAGTGGAACTTCCTTTGCATCAGTTTCTGCTCATTGTCTCTTATCCTATTTTTGGCATCACCAAGACGAGCCTGGCTGCACCTTCTTGGCCCCTTCCCTTCAGACAGTTACAGACATTGACAAGGTCCCTTCTCAGGCTTCTCTTGTCTCAGCTTAACAGACCCAGTTCCCTCAGCCTTTTCTCATAAGTGATGTGCTCTGGTCCCTTATCTTCCCAGCCCTCAGCTTAACTCACTCCAGGAGTTCCATGTTGCAAAATAACTTTGGCCTCGGTTCTGTAATAACTGAAGATACATTCTTCACAAACATATTTGGTGCAGGCATTAGCAGATTTGGTAGAGTTAAGAGCAGCAACTGAATAAAGGGAGAGCAGATTTACTATGGAACTAGATATATGACATGAGCTGCCAAAAGTTGTAAACAGAAGGACTAATACATTTACAAAACATCCACAACACAAAGCAAAAGCCAAACTTCAGTATACTGTACTAAAACATCGCTGCATTTATATCACAGTGAAAACTACAACTAGTGTTCCACTAGACAAAGAACAGTGAGCTACACAGGAACTCTTGGGAGATGCACAGAGAATCACAGAATGGCCTGGGCTGAAAGGGACCTTAAAGACTATCCAGTTCCAAACCTTCTGCCATGAGCAGGGACACCTTTCATTAGACCAGGTTGCTCCGAGCCTCACCCAACCTTGCCTTGAACACTTCCAGGGATGGGGCATCCACAGTTTCTCTGGGCAACTATATGGGGTTTGTGTGGCCAGATTTTGGTAGCAGAAGGAGCTACAAGGGTGGCTTCTGCAAGAAGCTGCCAGAAGCATCCCCTACGTCCAACAGAGCCAACGCCAGGTGGCTCCAGGATAGACCTGCTGCTCACCAAGGCTGAGTCAATCAGGAATGGAGGTAACACCTCTGTGATAATGTATTTAAGAAAAAATAAAACATTATTGCACAGATGTAATCGTGGTCAGGGAAGAGCAGAGTGACAATATGTGAGAGGAACAACTCTGCAGACACCAAGGTCAGCGGAGAAGGAGGGACAGGAGGTGCTCCAGGTGCTGGAGCTGAGATTCCCCTACAGTTCATGGAGATCCATGGGGATGCAGAGATCCACCTGCAACCCATGGAGAAGGAACACACTGGAGCAGGTGAATGCCCAAGAGAAGGCTGTAAACACAGGGGAAACTCATGCTGACCTGCAGATCTGTGGAGAGAGGAGCCCATGCTGGAGCAGGTGTCCTGGTAGGACTTGTGACCCTGTGGGGGACCCACACCGGAGCAGGCTGTTCTTGAAAGACTGCACCCCATGGAAGAGTGACTCACATTGCAGCAGTTCATGGAGAACTGTTGCCCATGTAATGAACTCACATTGGAGAAGTTCTTGGAGGGCTCTCACCCACTGGAGGAACCCCACACTGGAGCAGGGGAAGGACTCCTCTCCCTGAGCAGCAGCAGGAACAACGGGTGATGAAGGGACTGTAACCCCCATTCCCCATCTCCCTGTGCTGCTGGTGGGGGAGGAGGTACCGCTTGGGAAGGAAGAAAGGGTAGGGTGGAAGGTGTTTTTAAGATTTATTTTACTTCTCATTATTCTGCTTTGATTTTGTTAGCAATAAATTTAGTTAATACGCCCAATTCGAGCCTGTTTTGCCCATGACAGTATTTGATCTCTCTCCTAGACCTTATCTCAACCACGAACCCTTCACTATATTTTCCCTCCCCTGTCCAGTCACAGAGGGGCATTGCAGAATGGCTTTGGTGGGTGCCTAGCACCCAGCCAGGGTCAACCCACTACAGTAAATTTGTCCTGTCGCTACACACCCTCGTAAAAAGACCCTTGACAGCTTTCTTGGGAGGCTCCCTTCAGCTACTGGAAGGCCACAATTAGGTCACTCCAAAGCTTTCTCTTTTCCAGGTTGAACAATCCCAATTTTCTCAGCCTTTCCTCATAGGAGAGGTGCTCCATCCCTCTAATCATCTTCATGGCCCTCTGCACTCACTCCAGCAGGTCCATGTCCTTCCAGTGCTGGGGACCCCAGAGCTGGATGCAGCACTGCAGGTGGGGTCTCACCCGGGCAGAGCAGAGCAGAGGGGCAGAATCCCCTCCCTCTCCCTGCTGGCCACGCTGCTTTGGATGCAGCCCAGGACACGTTTGGCTCTCTGGGCTCCAAGTGCACATTGCTGGGCCATGCCCAGCCTCTCACCCACCAGCACCCCCAAGTCCCTGTGGGCAGGGCTGCTCTCCATCTGTTCACCCCCAGCCTGTGTTGGTACTGGGGGTTGCCCTGGTTCAGGCTTAGCACCATGCACTTGGTCTTGTTAAAACTCATGAGATTCCCATGGGCCCACTCCTCGAGCTTGTCCAGGTCCCCCTGGATGGCATCCCATCTTTCAGGTGTGTCAACTGCACCACTCAGCTTGGTGTCATCTGCAAACTTGCTGAGGGTGCACTCAATCCCTGTCTATGTCAGTAATAAAGATATTAAATTACACTGGTCCCAGTACAGATCCCTGAGGGATACCGCTTGTCACTGATGTCCATCAGGACTCTGGAAATGACCACTACCCTCGGAAATGACCATTCAACCAATTCCATATCCATCTAACAGTCCTCTCATCAAATCCTTCTCTTTCCAATTTAGAGAGAAGGATGTTGGGAGGAACCTTGTCAAAGACTTCACAGAAGCCCAGATAAACGACATCTGCAGCCCTTCCCTTGTCCACTGATGGAGTCACTCCATCACAGGAGGCCACTGGGTTGGTCAGACAGGATGTGCCCTTGATGAAGCCATGCTGGCTGTCTCGAATCACCTCCCTGTCCCCCATGTGCCTTAGCACAGCTTCCAGGAGGATCTGTTCCATAGCATTTCCAGGCACAGAGGTGAGGCTGACAGGTTAGTAGTTTCCACAGTCCTTCTTTCTACCCTTTTTAGATGGGTACAATATTTCCCTTTTCCCAGTAAAGGGACCACCACGACTTCTCATGGGGAGTGACTTGGCAACTACAAACAGAAAGGTTGAAGTCTCCTTTTCTAGAGATCTACAAATTACACTCATAAGCACACACATGTCATACAGATAAATTCAGATTTTTTTTGCTTGCTGAAGTCCACTCAGGCCTTATCAGTCCCTAAAGTTCATGACAACGAGAGACCAGAAAGTACTGGTTCTGTCATTCACACACAGTCCAGATCAACAGTTCAGCCTGTAATAGCAGACAAGAAGGGTATCCTGGTGTTCCAGCCATGATCTTCTCAAACAGGTGGCTAAATAATTACAGCATAAAATTGACCAGCTGTCATTTCGAAGGACTTCAGTCACTATGCTGTAGGCAACTTTTCTATCAATAACTGCACACAAAAAGAAGTACACAGGTCAGCTTTATAGAGATCACCCTTTAATCCCAAATCTGCACTAAGCTATGACATGGGTCTCCTGTGGTTGAAAGTATGAGTGTTGGCTCTACATTGTCTCGGGGACAAGAACATGTGTGTGTGAGTAGTGCCAGAGAAAGAACTAGCAAAGGGAAGTAGGAACACCAGCCCCACAATGCAAGATGGGCTGCAACACCATCAGAGCCATACAGCAAATGCCTCTCCTTTCTGTTCAGGCAGCTCCACTGAGGATTTCTGTGTGCTGACACTCAAGGAACAAAGAGAGAGGAGAAGTGTTGCCCTTATTCAGTGGATGGTCTTTTACGACTCAAAATTGTGAAAATGGGTTTTCAGGGTAGTTCTTGAGTCTTCACTTAATCCAATCCCAAGTAAAGACACTAAAGCATAAGCAAAGGCAGCAGGGAAGTAATATCCACTGCTTACCCAGAAGCAATTCTAGCAAACAGGCCAAGCACAGCACTTTCTGAGGACCAGCCCCTCTTTTGGAAGAAGCAAATACAGTCAACACCAACAGGAATCAAAGAGTAAGTCAGACAAGTCATATTATGTATGCATCACTATTACACCATAATTCCAAGGTAAATCCTCACTGGCTTTCCTAGGCAGGTCAAAATAGATCAAAAGGACCTAAAACTGCTTCAAATATTTGCTGTAGAAGATTAGAGCCCTTTAGTAATATAGTCCTTAGTGCCTTTCCAACTAAGGCTATGCTCAGAATTCAAATGTCTTTTGACAGTAAAGCAAAGCATTCTAGGAGCGTCTATACTACAGACTAAGGCTGCACATTGGACTCACTTTAGAAGACAGTCTACATGGGAAAAACAAGGCTGTCAAAACTTCCTGGGACAGAAGGGAGACTGAGGGCAGAACTACAACACTGAATAAACTGATGTGACAGGACAGCAACCAGTTCAGCTTTTAGGATACTTTCATCTACTGACAGATGATGCTTTCTTTAATACAGAAAAAAATATTCTTCAATAGTTTTTATTCTTTCAAATCAGAAAATAATGGCAAATAGGTAGCTCCAAAGTTCAGATTTCTATCCAGGCCCTTCTTCTAAGGAATATGAAAATGAATGGAAAATATTTTTAGATTTTTATTTCTAGTGAGCTGTATTAACATCACATTGGGCACTTCCTAAAGTACTTTAAATGTGTACTTTGGAAGATTAGGGACTACTTAGTGAATTAATGAGGTCACTCTGTGTTACTCCTTAGTGAAAGACCGACTTCAAGTTAATGAGGTTACTCTACAACCCACACTGCAGCTCTTGCTAATTACTTTAAGTCTTGCAGCTCTCAATGTCCACCATTCCTGTACTCCCAGAAGAGCTGCTGTTCCTTATTATCTTGTAAGCTTTCCACTCACCATGTTTCAAAGATCTTGCCGAAAGATAGGTTTGTCCAAAATAGGTACTATTCCATATCAATACTTAACATTTATATTCTGATCTATTAAGATTAGGGCACTAGAGCAGTCTCTGTTCCCTGTACTGACATCAAGAAGTAAACCACATTAAAAAGCGCTGATTCTGTATAATTTAGATTTAAATAAATATATTCAACCTTTATGTTAAAATGAGTTATTAGGTTGTAAAGAGCATCATACACAAATTCTTTAATATGCATTCTTCCTCTGCAAATAATTTACTTGATCTAAAAACATTTTCCAAGTATCATAATCACCTACATGTCAAGAAAGGCTAAGAAAATTTGGCAGTATAATTCTATTACTACAGAATTTACAGCACTATCATCAGCATAACTCCATATGCTGACACACTTCTGAACCTCTACACACACTCCCACGTCTTTAGGAACAGAAATATCCATAGGGATACAGAATTCTTAAATAGCTACAGCAGTAAGCTCCTGCCAGTGCTAATCCCTTAAACTCTAATGAAATGACTCAGCTGATTTTACAGCTTGCCAATGTAAAAAGATACCGAGGAAGTAAAAATAGGCACTGTAGACTCTTTTCTGTAATTACATTTCATATTTTAACGCACTTTAAATCCTTAGCTAAAACAGAAATAATAATGATGAAAACTACTGCTGTGTTTAAAAAAAAGCCAAAAGAAGGAAAACAGCCCAATCCAGTTCATCCCCAGAATGGTTAACACACGTACAGCCAGCATTAGGGTGTGTCACTCAATTCCAGAGTAACCGCTGGATTCAGCCGATGCAGAGCCCCTGGCATGTGACAGAGCCTTCAGCGAAGCCGCCTGCTCCAAGACATGTGACTTGTGGCAGAAAACCAAGCTCAGCTGCCTGCCAGCACTAGCTGGATCTTTAATGCATACCATCTGCTGAGACCAGTTCAAAGCGGGAAAATTAGGAATTATATCCATCTACACTACTTAATATATAATAATTTTAAATAAAAACTAAAATACTGAAGTTAAATCTCATTAGTAACTGTTTTTGAGGAAAAATATACCAGATAAACATTTACAACAACGTCACACAACTTCGAAACTTCTAAGAACATCCTGCACATCTGATTTGTTCTTAAAGCAAAAGCAGTTTCAACTCGTTTATGATAAATGATTGTTTTTTCCTTTCTGCAGTTCTTTCTATGGGAGGAGATCTCAGACTTTCCCTCATTGTTTCTTTTGCTGAAAGACTGTTTTGTTTCCACACATGAACCAAAACCACCAGCAGGGTAATCAAGATCATCCACAAGAAAACTGCCCACACACCTGCACTGCCTGTATGTATTCTTCTGGGCCCATTACCAAAACATATTGTGCACTGTCATCATACAATACTGTTACAAAACAAAGCCCAGAAAAATCTACTTACCTGTAAGACTTTAGACACACCATACTATATTTTAAAGGTACAAGGAAGAAGCAATTAAAAATTAACTGCTAATTCAGGAACTTTTACCAGAATTACAAAATATTAAAACTTGCACAACTCTGAATCTCTACTCTGAACTGCAATCACACCTCAGGCCAACAAAATTAAGTTAGAGAATTAACAATTCCATCCTGTATCCATTCCAGCAGAAACTCCACTTCATTAGAAATTAAAAGAAATTAATTTAGAATTCAAATTTGACATTTAAAAACACTTCCAAACGTCCTTTTATCTAACTAAATGACAGAGTTGAACTCTATTCTGAGATTTCACTAGGCAGGGAGACAATTAGTATTAGACAATTAGTATTCAACTACACATTCAATAAATATCAGTTGTGTAAAATGAAAAATAAGAAAAATGCATACTAAAAACAGCTTCTACAGGATAGGTAATTTCTGTATTTCTAAATAAATTATCGTTTGCTTTATTCTTGAATTGACAAAGGATGTGTTGGTATGCCTTTTGCATTTTTCAGTATCTTATGAAAGCTGTGCTATACCTCAGGGTAGTAATTCCACATGTTTGTTCTCCTATCTCCAGCATTTTGTAAATATTTTGCAGAAACTTTGTCCACAACAGCTGAATAAATTCAAGAATGTGAACTACAGGTCTTCCTGCCCATGATTTCCACTAGTAACAACCTCAATTGTACAAACAGATAATACTTTGAGTACGTGTTGCATTTGTCAACATTTCAAAGGGAAATAAGCAATTAAAACAAAAAGTATGATTTTGTGTGTGTGCCTAAATACGCACATCCCCCCACCAGCTTCTACTGGATTCCCAGGTGCTCGAACTGACTTACCCAAGAAAACTTCCACTTCCCCATTAGCAACCTACTTAACATCTGTGCTATCTATACCTCTTCTTAAGAGGCCAGTATTAAAAATCACTTGACCAGTAGTCATCCAAGAAAGGAAGCCTGCAATTTGAAATTCCTGTAACGTCTCTTTTATTGGTCTCATCCAATCTATTAGGAGCTGACTCTTTACTCTTTCAGAAGGTCACTAACCTGCTGCCTTGAAATTCTGCACCCATCTTTTGCAGAGTACTTGCAAGAATCATTTCCGTTTTATCTCACACAAAGAGTTCTGA
The DNA here is from genome assembly GCA_013398175.1 of Climacteris rufus. Classification (NCBI taxonomy): domain Eukaryota; kingdom Metazoa; phylum Chordata; class Aves; order Passeriformes; family Climacteridae; genus Climacteris; species Climacteris rufus. The sequence goes on from VZRZ01004709.1 coordinate 1,288,466, forward strand.
CCAAAACAAAGAATACTTGACAATACTATTGGAAAAAAATGTTTTAAATGCCAGACTAGTAAATAATGACAATGTGGTGAGTTATACAGTTGTCTGGCCTACCCAGAGGCACGGGCTTATTTAAACAAAATGTGAACACACACAAATGCCAAGTTACAGATCTTAGCCTAGGTAATACATCAAGCCATACCTAAGCAGCGAGCAATCATATCCTTGAAAGCAACTCTGAAGACAGGTTACTAAAACCACACCTACTGTACAACGTTTTGGAAACATCTAACTAAACTTGCCATGTCTAACTGTTAACACTGGGTCAAAGGTACTACTATAAACAGCAGCGATGAAGGCAACACTGGAAAATATTTCTGAAGAACTTGTAAATGTAAGAACTAGAGAGGGGGAGGAAGATCAAGAGCTGATGAAATCTGTGTGCAGTTACATTCACAGCAAGAACACTACTGGCTTTTAATCTAAATAGGAAAAGATAAACTGAGTGCCATCTACAGAATGCATCAGTCTGGCCAAATCATACGGGAAAGAACAAGCAAATTCCAACAACAAAGACAACTTAGGCAGTGGATTCAACAGCAAAAGAGAGGGTAAAATTCGGTAGGATGCCCTCTCAGAAGCATTAGTTACACATTACACTTGTATCAAACAAGATGCTCAATCCAGCAATAACCATGTAAAATATAAGGGCCAGGACAGAAGAGAGGATGTTGATTTAGACCTAACCTTCTCTTCCAGCCTTTGCAACCATTAAGATTCTCAAAATAACTAGACAAGGTTAAATAATCTCCATAATACCAGTGACAATGAGGCCATAATTCCCATTTTAAAAAGAGTAACCAGACAGACATTAGTCTTTTAAAATTCTTAGAACTGAAAAATAAAAAACCAAAAACAACAACAAAATAGCCTTAAGAATCAGGAATAATTCTAACATTACATTGTGATAAGATTTCTCCCTGAAAAATACAGAACGCACCCCTACTTCCACCTCAGAAAACCACTCTATAGGATGCTGAAGATCCCACTATATTGGAGGCCACGGAGTAAATTACTCCAGTGCTGGTATTTCACTGCTGCCGTACCCCTCTGCCTTCATCAAAAGATTAAAAAAAAAGTAGGAATCACATGAGCCTTGCCATTATAAAGGTTACAAACTTTCATTTGAGAAAGATGTTTGCGTTAGTCCAAACCAATAATTCACTAAGAACACAGGCTTTGCCTGGTTTAAAATAATGAGAACTGTAGTCTATTGTTGACAGAAATACTTATTCTAATTTACTCTTTGCTGCACTCCTGCACAAAACCATAACAATGGTCTGACTTTATTTTTTCCTTAAAATAACAAAACAAGCAAATCTCTAGGACACAAAATGTGAAACCACCTTGATCCCAATAGAGCTGCTCTCTCAGCCTGTTGGTTTTTCCACAGTTGTTAGACCTGTTAAAGGGCACTCCACTGTCTGAATTACGAAGATGCTTTTAAAGGCAGCCCAGATTGTAAATATATTCCTGAAAACCAGCACTTTGGATTATTATTCCTATTTCTACAAAAAAAATTCCTTTTTCTATATACCTCTAACTTTGATTTCCTGGAGTTTTACAATCCTGATAAAGACAGGAGAATGTAGTTTCAAGCAGTCAGGTGGAGGTAAAGCTAAACTGTTCCACATTACTCCAACAGTGTCACTAGCTCACATCAAAAGTCTTTGGTTCACTAGAATTTCTTCTTACGCTTGTTATGACATTCTAGCCAATACAAGATAAAGACATACTTTTTCCCTAGTGAATAGACACTTTGGAAAGAACAAGGCTCAGTGCAAAATAAACATATTGGACCTAAAAAATAAACTGAAAATATTTGTATTTCACACACCAGAACCCTAAAATATGATCCTTTGTATAATTTGCTTTTATTTCTCAAATGAGCTGATAACTCCTGACAATTTTTTGCTTACCAAATCTGTTAATGATAAATATACAGAAGTGACTTAGGGAACAGCCAAAGGGGAAGATATGTTTTTCTGAGCATTAATAAGGCCTATTTCATCTGCTGTGTAAAAAAGGTTTTAATCAGGTCTTACTTTGTTATTTAAGTGTCTTTTTCTACAAATATTCTTTGCAATTAAGAAAAATATATAAATAACATCTTCCTTGCTAAGTACTTCTACTCTGCCAGACAGGAAAAGAAAATACCAACAGAAAGCCCAACCAGAGGAGTTCTAATTCTATTTCACAAAAAAAAGTGAAAAAATTGCACCAGGTGAAAAAAAGATAATTTGAAACACCTATGTGGAAAAGGGTTATATTAATAATGTGAGATTGTAACTAAGAGCCTCTACATAGTGTTTAAACTGTTACAGGTAATGTAAAATACAAAAAATCCCCCATAATTTCAATTAAGTTTATATAATATGTGTTCTTTAAACTCCTGCTATCCACTATTAAAGTGGATTTAATAGCACACAGTTTAACCACAATTTGGGACTAACACTCATAATCACAACAGTTTCGCTCTTTTACTCCAACTCAACTACTTAACAGAACAATTTCTCCCCATTCATTAAGTTTCTGTAGTTCAAGCTATTGGCTCTTGCTGCTGGTAAAATGTTAGCCATTCTTCATGCCAAGTGACTAGCAGTGCCTGTGACTCATTATCACCAGATGAACACACTGCTGACTTTTGTAATGTTAACATATGAATAACTTCCAGACTAATTTAACTGGATGTAACACGTAAATTGGGAAGAAGTAAAGAAACGTCAGTTATGTGGCAGCACTACCTGTGAATCAGCTGCACACCACAAACTCTGCTGTGATGCTGCTGGAGCTCTGCAAGGACACTATGAAATGCACCACCCTGCACGTGTGCCTGCTTGCAGCTCTGAGCTGATCTGAAACAGTGGTTTCAATAGCCGTTGTCAGAAGCAAAGTATTAGCTTTATCATTAGCTATATCATTTCACTGAGAACACGTTTGCAAAGTAACCCTGTTACTTTTACTGCAATAATGAAGAGCAAGATTCTGAATCCAACATTTTAATACTTTTTTTTTCCCCTCCAACTTAGTGCTTTCTTTGCTAAGTGAGATTGTGTATTGTCCTCAACTCCTTAAGAAATCAGTCTGGAAACACTGTTGTGGTTTTAGAGATGGTGCATAGCATTCACGTCAATATTTTTAATGTGGTTTTGGTTCACAGCTTTGCCAGTCCTCACCACATGCAGCTTTAATCACCAGATGTACTTCACTAAAATAATGAGCTTTTTCTTAGCTTACGTCACAAAAGCAAATAATTTCTTATGTAAAAGTAGACTAATAATATTTAAAGTCACTCTGAGCTCTGAAAAACATCCCATTTCATTCTCCAAGAAACTGACTGTTTTAAAAGTCCACTTTCCACCTTCCAGTTGTTGAGTTTCACAGATGAAAACTTTTCTTAAAAGTGTTGTCAACATATAACTAATAGCACTAAACAATTCCAAGATGCTCCAATAACATGCACACAGCATCCAAAAACTTGGGAATTATATTCTTTCTTAGCAGAAGAAAGAAAAAGTTCTTAAGTCTAGAGGCTGGTTTTCTTACCAACAAATAACACATCCATATTCTAGATCAGGCATGCACTGAAAATATTTTCAAAATTATTTCCTGAAAAATGGGGGTGTGGCAGCTCTTCTGCCACACAGTACATCTCCTATTACAGCAAACTACAATTTCTTTAAAAAACCCGCTGACAAGGAACTATGAAATACTGTCCATTATTATTTTAGCTATACCCTCAGAGCATGACAGTTTTGGCTATTTGAACTGTCATTTCAGACAGTTTTCAGCAAGATTTTAAAAATAATTTTCAAGACACCATCTATTTCTTACAGTTTTCAAAATAAACAAAGTCACCTTGAAATGCAGGCACTCATAAGCACCCAAGACACTCCACTGAGAAGTTCTCCTCTGAAGACTGTATGCTTTCTCTGCTTCTCCCATATTTCCACTTCTGCAGTTCCACCTCCAGTGCTCATCAGACACCTGTCTCTATGCTGTAATTCACCGTAACAACAGAAAACTAAATCTTCTTCAGCAGGTTTAAAGAGCAGCTTGCTCTTTCAGGGAACTAGAGGAGTCCAGTAAGCCCTGACAGTGTTAGCAACATAAGTGCAGTTGGGAGGAATAAAAATGGGAAGAAGTAGTTGTCCCTTTTGAAGGTAATGAGCTACCATGGTACCAGATCATGTACCTCAGTATATTCACAGAACCAATAAGAAGTAGCAGTTTTAACTTCATTGTAAAATCACTTCAACAGGCAGAGAACCTTGGTAACTTTTTCCCCAATTTCCACTTCACTCTCTTCTTTTTAAGGGAAACTTACAAGAGCAAAAGAAATAAAGAACTTAGAAGACCAGTAAAATTAAACTACAGCAAGGCTCAAAACAAAAACTAAAATGCCAAATGGCATTTTAAATATTTCTTCTTTCAGACATAAAAAATTTTAAAACCACAACAGTGCAATAACAGAGCATTCACCATGTACAGAAGAAAAAAAAAAGTGTTTGGACTACTTAATTCATTTATATTGAAATGAAAGTCTTTTCTAAAAAAGATGCATAAAACACACAACTGGTTTATATTTTTAAAAGCTGACATTTCATTCCTGACTCTCAGATACCCAGGAGATAACCTTAAAAATGCTTATGCCTAATTCTACTTCAGTATAGAACAGAATACCCTGAAGCAGGCAGTTCACCCAGATGCATCAGAAAAATTCATTCTTAACTACTAAGTTTTTTTCTACAACAGCAAGTTCTGAGGCTCCACCTGTATCAGTAGTATTAGGACAGACAGGAGTCATCCAAGTCAAAATTTTACCTGTAAGCTCACCAAGGCAAAGAACAGATAATTTCAAATTCTAAAGCACTGTACAAAATTGTACTCACTGTTATGCAACTAATACAAATCCAAATTTTAGAGATGTATGAATTTTACATTTCCTGGCATAAATACAGTTATGAGAACAGCTTTTAAGAAGTCTGAAAACTGTTTCCTTCAGAGCTACAAAACAAAACAGTGTAACAAACAGCTCCCTTCTCAAATGCTCATATACTCCCAAAAAGCAGGATGTATCAGAAACACACTAGCCATACTCTAATACGTAAAGAAAGTGAGAGCAATGAAAAAAACATGGAAAAGGAGAAAGGTAAAAGCATGAAAATCAGAACTGAAGAAAACAACAAAAAAAGTAGAAGTTGTGACTGCTTACACTTTTGCTACCTCTTTCCAGACTAGTGATGGGTTCTCACAGAAACCAGTGTGACACAAGCACAGCAACACTCAAGTAACAGAAATTATCACATCAGCATTTTGTGCTGTGAGAAATATAAAAAGGAGTGAGAACAGGGTCTGTGCTATATGACATGTACAAACGCAGTTGAGAAGGAGGGTGGCAGGAATAGCAACATGCTTCAAAGAAGGGACAAAATATTTCTGTGAACAGTAGTTATAATTTGTGATTTTTGCTTGGATTTACAGAGTTCAAAAAGAGCTACTGACAAAAGTATTGCGAGACTGTGGACTCCCAAATATATCTAGGTGATCATTATAATCCTAATGCAAAAAAAAAGGCTTTCTCTACCAAAAAGGGAAAAAAAAAAAGAAAACAAAAACCAACACCAAACCAAAAACAAACCAAAAAAACCCCATGGACAAAAATCCATATAATTTAATTTAGAGAAACGTTTTAAGAGTTGCCATGAGCTCCTGTGTCAGAACAGGCTCTGCGTAACACCCAAACAACACTACATTTTTAATCAGACAAGGGTACTTCACGTGACATTAACAGCAACACTTCATTTCAGTGATCTAAACAGAAGCTCGGTTTGTAAAAACATTTCTGAGGCTGAAAGTTTCTAGGAGTGTTAAATATTATATTCAGCTACAGAAGGAGGAAAATAACATTCCATAAACGAAAGCCAAACCTACTTACGTTTCAAAGCAGCGATCCACGTTGTCTGACATCAGAAGCAGCATGCAGAGCTGTTCCAGAGCTATCAGCTGCATATCCCTTTCATCCCCCTGCCCCATCTGCAGCCATTCCAGCAACGTGTCTGGGTCCACATCTGCCATGGTTTTTTACACACAAAAAAAAAAGCCGCCTCCACTTCAATTAAAAAGTACTAAAAATATCCTTTAATTGTTCAAGCCAGACTAACTTCAGCGCAATTAACTTCTCCCTTCAGTCAGCCTCACGCTTTTGCAGTTTTCACCTGGAAAGAAAAAGCAAAAGAAGTAATCATCATCACAATCCTGTCATTAAACTTTCTGTATTTGCTCCCTTCTAAAATGGCTGAAATTAAGAAAACTTTTGCATGTTTTATCAACAAAGTTTGGGGTTTTTTCACGCTTTATAAGCAAGTAAACAGCAATGAGATTGTTCTGTTTTGAGGATAATTCAAAATTGCAACTATAAAAACTGTGCTTTTTTGTGTATTCTCAAAGCTAACAGAAAGAAAGTGATATCTTGCCTATCCCCTTCCTTTAATAACAATTTATTATAAAGTGTTCAGCTTTAGGAGCGATGGATTACTTCCTCATGGAAATATTCAAATACAGAAAGATAAATTTCACACTTTAAATAGAAATCCATAAAACAAAAAACAGAGATGTACAAGTACAGACTTGCAGAATTTTTGGAAACCTCTTATGAACCTTCATCTTTTAAAACAGCATTCAAACATAAGGAAAATGGGGTTTTTTTGTCAAAGGATAAAAACAGACAATTTAGGAACCACTTACATTTTCAAGAGTTAGGGGTTTGTCGGGTTATTGGGGGATTTTTTTGAAAAAAAATTATCTAATTCACAGCTTTCCAAAAAATCCAGTGAATAATTCAAATAATTCACATACATATAAGGAAAATAACATTTGCTGGCCCAATGCCATAGCTGTATATGCAAGTTGAAGGCCAAAAAAGTCCCTTTAAAACAGATATTTTTGACCTATGTGCTTGCTTTTTACTTTGTGTTTTATACGAAGTCAAATTCACCCCCTTGCATAAGAGCACAGCAAGCATGACTATTTTAATAGAAAAACTAAAAGGTTACAAACCAATCCTGTCAAAATGTACATACAAGAAAAAAATACCCTTTTAAAACACAGCTTATAGAAGAAGAATTAGTTCGTCAAACTCATAGGTAAACATGAAATGCTGGACAGTGTCCCCACAAACTGGGGGGAGGTGATGTGGGAGGGAGAAGCTTGATCTGGACAAAGTCTGCCTACTTGTTTACTTGCTGCTAATGAGTTAATAGTTAAAAAATAACTTCATCAAGGGCATGTCTACAAAAGGGAATCACAAATTAGTATTATATGAAGAAACACACACTGAATCAGCAGCGTTCTTTCACAACAGCTTCGAGCTCAAAGATGTGACAGAAGCAAAACAAATAGGATTTTTATATCATTTAGGACCATAATGTTACAGATCACTCAGTTACTGCCTGCCAGTTATATATTTGATATTATCTTGATCTAAAAAGTAATTTAGTATTAATAAATTGGTTTTCTGTATTTTAAACAATGCATATGATCCTCCGAGCGGTTTACAGATCTTATTTCCTGCTCTAACCCTAAATAAAACAACTTTCAGTCAGTAAAAGCGGGATTGTATTGTAAGTATTGTACCTCTCCTGAACGCGAGTAAATCGTTATTTCCGGGGAGTGGGTAGATGGGTGATAACGAGAGAAACAAGAAAATTAAGAGAGACAGTGAAAGTGGGGTAAATTCAACACAGGCACCTGCTGTTCTCACACCCCCGACGGGCTGTAGAGGACCCACCGTGCAGAACGCGGAGCCTGGCGAGCGGCCGGGGCTCCCGGGAGAGCCGCACCGGAGCCGGGGCCAGGCCGCAGCCCGGCTCACCCCGCGCCGCCCGGGCCTGCTCGCACACACCAGGCGGGCCCCG